>OX940800.1:63239811-63337610 GCA_954870605.1 Acer campestre
GACCGGTAGTTAAACTCAAAAGGACATGCGTTTTGAGTCTATCATAGCCGGTAGATATGCACATTTGGGGAAAATGAGGATGGAGAATTTTGTGGGAGGTATATCCATCCTCAACCCCAGTTCCCCATTTTTCCCCGTTTCCCCATTTTCCTCATTCCCCCATTTGATTAAAAATTATAAATTAAACTTAAAAAACAAACATTTCATTACAAATACAAAATAAAATCTGCATTACAAATACAAAAAAAATAAAATGTGTATATATATAGTTTGGGTTTTCAAAGAATAATATATATATATAGTATATATATTATAATTAATTACATTTGAATATTTTGTTCCCCCCATCCCTACCCTAATTTCAATCCCCCACACCCCCTCCCCAATTTTCCCTAAAAAAATAAAAATAAATAAATAAATAAATAAATAAAAAATCTCCAACTAGGGATGAGGATCCGGGTGAAGATGTGCAACTCTAAATTATTCATAGGGTTATTTGCTTTCCATAGTAATTAGTGTGTGTCTTCATGCAGTGAATAAAACCACCTGCTGGTCTATGGCAATTAGTGTGTGTAGTATGTAGGTAATCCTTTCCCCGTTGTTTTAATTCTGTTTTGCCTTCACATTTCACTCAAACTCTTTCTAATTCTGTTCTCTGGATTAATTTCCTCTCCTCCATCAATCTGTTCTATCTTCTTCTTCCTGTGTTCTTCAATTTTCCAGAAATCTTCCTAACAAAAACCTGAAAAACAGAGCAGATTAGCAATCAGTCACCAATTCATTAAGGAAACCTAATCATAACAGATTTGGTATCAGAGCATCTATCCTGCAACCGGTGGTTTCTTCGATTATCTTGCAACAAAGCTTAGACAACTTCTCATTCAACCAAAAATCATAATACAAAACCAAGAGAAACCCAAGGCATTACAATGGCAAAAGGGATTAGACAACACCCCTACTTGGAGGCTCGTTTTGCTGAAATGGAAGCTAAAAATGTAGAAAGAGATGGAAGGTTTCAAAGGTTTGAAGATAGTTTTGAATCGTTTAAACTGGAAATGGCTAGCCGACTTACTAAGATGCAAGATCTAATGGCTGTGACCTTGTTTCTGGAAAAGGCAGACGGCCATTATTTGTTATTTTTGAATATATTACGAAAACAGAGCTTCTTCTTTGTTACTTGCTTTTTCTTGTTTGTTGCTGCACCAAAGGGGTATCAGAGCCTCAGTTAGCTCCAGGGTGATGGCCAACGATGGCGATGGTAACGTCTGGCACGTAGGTGGAAACTGAAGTCCGGAAGAGTTGTGGACTGCACATGCGAACTTAGAGCAGAAGGTTGACAGAATGTCGCAGGATATTCGTTGGATCCTTGAGGTTCTAGGCGACGCAAAAGGAAAACTCAGAGAGACCGTGAAGCTCGATCGTGACTGAGGAGAGAGTTGAAATGGTTATTTTACTCATACGAATATCCATTTATTTATTTATTTTCCTTATGATTTGTCGACAACCACCAGAATTTTGAAAACCCCGTGTTAGAAATTCTACCAATGGCAATCCAAAATGTAATTAATTATAAACTGACGAAGAAAGAATGGATTTCGTACCTTACTTTGAAAGGTTGAAAAGGTCTCACAGCTGGCACCGGAGTAGTTTCCTAACAGTAGAGGAGGTGAACAGTGTAAAGAATTAATTGTTCTGCTCTCTTATTAATCAAGAGTAATGAAGTGAATATATATACAAAGCAATCAGCTCACCGTAACCTATAGACAATAGGAGCTGGTAGTGTAGTTAATAACAATAACTATAATCCTACTTAATGACAAACAGCTATAGAAGACAAGTACAAGTATACATCTAATTCTTATCAATAGAAGGAATCCTATCAGAAGATGGATTATCCTTAACACGCCCCCGCAAGATGGTGGGCATTTCAGAGACACCAATCTTGGACCGTAGTAGAGAGAATCGGACCCTGGGCAGTGGTTTTGTAAGAGAATCAGCTAGCTGATCTGAGGAGGATACATGAGAAACTCGAATTTGTCCTCGTTGAACTCTTTCGCGGACAAAGTGAAAATCAATGGCTATATGCTTCATTCGTGAGTGGAACACCGGGTTAGAACAAAGATAAGTGGCACCAACGTTGTCACAATAGATCGTTGGTGGAGACTTGGGCGGACATAGAAGCTCACGGAGCAAAGAGGAGAGCCAGAGAACTTCAGAAGCTGCAAGAGCAACCGCTCGATATTCCGCTTCAGTGGAGGAGCGGGCAACTGCACGTTGCTTGCGAGAGCACCAGGAGATGGCATTGGAGCCCAAAAAGATGACGTAGGCACTTGTTGAGGTGCGGTCATCCTGGTTACCAGCCCAGTCCGCATCGGAGAAGGCATGCAAAGAAATCGGTGAGTTACGCCGCAGCAGGAGACCATGACCGAGTGTTCCACGGAGATACCGGAGAAGGCGTTTGGCAAGAGACCAGTGTTCAGTAGTTGGACGATGCATGAATTGAGCAAGTTTGTTTACTGCGAACGCAATGTCTGGCCTAGTAAATGAGAGATACTGAAGAGCGCCAATCACTTGACGAAATTCAGTGGCGTCAGTTAGAGAGGTGCCATCCAGGAGCTTGAGAGAGTGATCTGTTGGCAGGGGTGTTTGAACCGGTTTAGCATCAAACATCTTGGTGCGAGTTAAGAGATCGGTCACATACTTTTGTTGAGAGAGAAAGAGCCCGTGACTGGATTCAAGAACCTCAACTCCGAGGAAGTAAGATAACCCGCCAAGGTCTTTAATAGAGAAGCGGTGAGCAAGGGCGGCTATAAATGTTTCAATTTGCTTCCCATCACTTCCAGTGACAACAATATCATCAACATAGACTAACAGAAAAATAACACATCCATTAGCATTGAAAATGAAGAGAGATGAGTCAGATAAGGAGTTGACAAACCCGGAGTGTATGAGATGTTGTCGAAGCTCATTGTACCAAGCTCGAGGAGCTTGTTTAAGACCATAAATGGCCTTCTTGAGGCGGCACACATGTGAGGGGTAAGTGAGATCACAGAAACCTGGTGGTTGTGCCATAAAAACATCTTCAGAGAGGTGCCCTTGGAGGAAAGCATTGTTAACATCAAGTTGACGAAGGGGCCAACCTCGCGAAACTGCGATGCTTAACAGAACTCGAATGGTCGTGGTTTTAACAACAGGACTGAAGGTTTCAGTGTAGTCAAGACCTGGGCGTTGATGAAAGCCTTTGGCAACCAAACGAGCTTTGTATCTGGAGACTGAGCCATCTGGCGATCTTTTAATACGAAACACCCACTTGCACCCGACTATATTCTGAGAAGGATGTGAGGCAACCAAATCCCACGTACCATTCCTATTTAGTGCATCAAATTCGTCCGACATCGCCTTTCGCCATTCAGGAGCCTTTAAAGCCTGAGAAACACAAGATGGCTCAACCTGCAGAGATGGGGTTAGTACACTAGCAAGTGACAGTTTTGTAACAGGTTTATGGATATTATTTTTTGATCTTGTAATCATGTGATGGGTGCCAGCTTGGCCAGAGAGAGGGTCCAATGGGGACTGGTCAGGTGGCAAAGGGGGCTGATTTGTGGCTGGGGCAGTCACCACAGTGGGTGGTTCCGCAGAGGGCAGAGGAGCAGCTGGATCAGGTGCCACAGCTGATGGTTCTGGGGTTGGAAAGTCGGTTGCAGCAGCAGGTGAAGCAGCGGACAGCTGAGAAGGAGAAGAGGCAGCAGCTGGAGCTCGAGAAGAGGGAGGTGCCGTCGAGTGGTCCAACACCTGGAAGGCAGTACCTGTTTGTGTGTGAGCATGGGTAAAAGGGACGTGAGTGGCTGGTGGCAACTGAGACAGCCACGTTGAGCAAGAGGTATTGCTCGTGTGGGGTTGATGACCGAGTTTTGAATTAAAGGGAAAGATAGACTCGACAAATGTGACATGACGAGAGACAAAAAGACGATCAGTTTCCAGATCAAGACAATGGTAGGCACTCTGAGACAGGGAGTAACCAATGAATAAACATGCTTTAGATCGTGGCTCTAGTTTATGGTGAGTGTATGGCCTAATCCATGGATAGCATAAGCATCCAAACACACGCAACTTATCATACGAAGGACACACATAAAATATTTTCTCAAAGGGTGACACCATATTTAGTAAGGGTGTCGGCATCCTATTTATTAGATAAACCGCAGTCAGGAAAGCATAAGACCAGAAAGAGAGAGGCATGGATGCATGAGTTAAAAGAGAGAGACCAGTCTCGACAATGTGCCTATGACGACGTTCAGAGACACCATTGTGCTCCGGCGTGTGTGGTGGTGTGGTGAAGTGTGATATACCATGACTGGAAAGAGTCTGTTTCAAAGCAATGTATTCACCACCATTGTCACTGTAAAAAGAGATAATGGGGTGACCAAAAAAATTTTCAACCAGCGGTTTAAAACGTTTGAAGACATCATGTACATCAGATTTATTTTTCAAAGGATACAACCACATATATTTTGTAAAATGATCAATGAATAGCACATAGTATTTAAAACCATCTTTTGAGATAACTGGAGAACTCCAAACATCAGAATAAATTACCTCAAGCGGCTTTGAACTAGAAACAGTTGAAACCGAGAAAGGCAATTTATGAGTTTTATTACATTTGCAAGCATTACATAACTCAAAAGATTTTGCAGACGGCAAGACAGACAAGACTTTAGATGAAACTAGTTGGTTTATTATTTTTGGAGAAGGGTGACCTAGACGATGATGCCAATCAGTGATTGGTGCCTTAATACTGGAGAAGGCAAGAATTGGGGATGACCGAGCCTTAGCAGGAGTTGGCCATTCGTAGACACCATTCCTAGTCCGTCCTTGCAGGAGCTGCGCCCCCGTATGAAGATCCTTCACAGAAAAAGAGCAAGGTGAAAATTCAATTGAAACTTGGTTAGAGATGCAAAACTGAGATACAGAGATTAGATTTTGCTTCATATTTGGAACACACAAAACACGAGATAATGTAAAGGGGGAAGAGTTAGAGGGAAGTGTGAGAGAGCCAGTGTGTGTGATTTGTAAACCTGAACCATCACCAATCATAATGTCATCTGAGCCACTGTAAGGAGAGTGAAGCGATAGGTTATTGAGATCAGTAGTGACATGGTGTGAAGCACCTGAGTCAAGGAGCCAGTCAGGGGAATTGACAGGGTTTGGTGCGGCATAATTGGCTCGTGGTTGCCATGTCTTCGGAGACGGATTCGGTGGAGACCTATTTGTCACAGAATTGGATGTAAACATGGAACAATGTTTGGCAGTATGCCCTTGTTCACCACAGAGCTGACAGAAACCACGGTATTGGCGAGGTTTGTGTGGATGATTTTGATTCAGCCGGCTGGTGTTGTGATTGGAGACAGGTGTCTCGGTTTGTGAGGACTGCCGCTGACTTGATTGTTGACCGGAAGACCTGTTTGAACGATCGAAGTTGTTGTGGTAGCTAGGAGCAGATCGTGCAGCATAATTGGCTGTCATAGGGTGCGGTTGAGGCTTGGCAGCATCTTGCTTAAGAATGGCCTCAAAGTTAATTAATTTCTCATGGAGTTCTTCAAAGGTTATGGCGGAATCACGAGCACGGACAGCAGAGGAGATATCACGAAATTCATCACCCAGACCATTCAGGATTTTTACAGTTAAATCTTCAGAGTTTTCCGGGGCATCAAGCATAGCCAGTTCATCGGCAATGCTCTTGATGTGTTGTAAATATTCGGTGATTGTTTGTGTTCCTTTCATGACATTGGTTAGGACACTTTTGAGATGCATAATGTGGCCTCTGGAGGGTTTTGCATAAGTGTTTGCGAGTGTAGTCCAGGCATCACGGGCAGTGCGAGCGGAAGCAATGAACGGGATAATAGATGGGGATATAGACCCAAGAATTGCATTCAGAATTAGTTGATCTTGTCTGGTCCAGATGTAGTGATCCGGATTTGGTGAGGTGATATCATTAGATGTTATAGTGGCCGGTGGAGCAGGGTGTTGACCGTCAACAAATCCCATTAAATCAAAACCAATAAGAAGAGTGTTGAATTGCAGTCTCCATGATCTGTAATTTGTTGCCGTCAGTTTTAAGGGAGCCTGAGCTGCTATATTGATGCTGATAATTGTTTTTGAGGAGCTGATTTCATGAGAGGAAGATGAAGATGAGACAACAGTAACTGAGGGAGAAGAAGAAGATGCAGCGGTAGTGATAGTCATGATTGATCGGAGGACTCGTTTGAGTTAAAATAGCTCTGATACCATGTAAAGAATTAATTGTTCTGCTCTCTTATTAATCAAGAGTAATGAAGTGAATATATATACAAAGCAATCAGCTCACCGTAACCTATAGACAATAGGAGCTGGTAGTGTAGTTAATAACAATAACTATAATCCTACTTAATGACAAACAGCTATAGAAGACAAGTACAAGTATACATCTAATTCTTATCAATAGAAGGAATCCTATCAGAAGATGGATTATCCTTAACAAACAGTTCCTCCTACAACTTCAGGACAGTTATGATCACATCAAAAAATGTAAAATCAAACCGGTCAGCAACGTTTCTTGATTGGTAAAATATACAAAACCCTAATGCCTCAACACTAGCATTGTCCGAAACTGATGAGATTACAAACTCTTTTACATAAAAATCCAAACTTTCTCTTACATTAAAACCAAAAAAATTCACATTCACGTCCAAGTTTATGGACATCAATGGCAGTGATCAATCTAGAATTTAGATCAAAATTCTACGTTGATCAAAATCCAAACTTTTTCTTACATTAACACCACCAAGCCTAGGGCCCCTGTATACAGCCTACAAATCATCAAAAAACTGTAATATGTTAGGGAATATGCAAACCCAAAAATATTCAAATGATCACACATGAAAGTAAATAAATAATAGTAAGGTGAGACATGAGAAAATATATATTACGTGATTTGGCGTAATCCTATATCGATCTACGGATCACACCAACACTCAACTTCCACTTTTAAATTGGTGTTTACAATGATGAAGCATGCACTCTCTCTCTCTCTCTCTCTCTCTCTCTCTCTCTCTCTCTCAATTCAGGTCGATCTTAATATTCTTTTCTCTCTGTCATACTGAAACAATAAAAATACAAAGGATTAAGTACCAAAACCCTGGAGTAAAACCGTCACTCTTAAATAAAACAGAAAACCACCAATCGATAAGACATAAAATTGTAAACTTTTGTTTAATTAGAGTAGCATAACATTACTTATTCAGACTTAATCATCACAACCCAACATAATACTCTATCCGCTTAATTAATCTTCATAGATTTGCTTTAAGCTTTGCAACTTAAACACCAGAAACAAAATACGTCAGCTGGTTGATTCATAGGAACGGCTTTTTGAAATAATATCCTTGACAAAAACATCAAGATTTGTATCAGATGATCCACCTTCTGAAATTGCTACTTGACAGAGTTCTTGAATTTCTCTAGCTCTTTTTTTCATCTCTTTCTTGTCATCACTATCTGAATCCATAAACCTTTTCACCAGCTCTGAAATTTCTTCTCTGCTCACTAAATAGTCACTTCCAGTCTCTCTCTTAACTCTCCACCCAACCTTCCAATCTTCGGCAATCTGTTTACTGTTGGGAACTTGGTCCCAAATTATCGGAAAAGTAAGCATCGGAACACCAGCATAGAGAGCTTCAAGAGTGGAATTGAAACCACAATGTGTCCAAAACCCTCCCACAGAAGAATGACTCAACACTCTCAATTGATCACACCAAGGCACTACCATCCCCATCTGATCATCAATATTACCACATCCATCTTTAAACAGATCGGTTAAATGCTCTCCGCGAGCCACAAACAAGAACCTAACACCACTATTTTTCACCCCAGCAACAATTTCGTCCATTTGGGTAACTGAAACTGACAGAAAACTTCCCAACGAAACGTACAAGACCGAGCCAGCAGGTTGAGAATCCAGCCATTGAAGGTAGTAATTGGGAGTATTAATCAGACTAGTAGTTGTTGAAGCTGCTGAGGCACTTTGATTGAGTACTTGAAAGTAGGGAATGGCAGGTCCAATGGCGTAGACAGGGAAAGGGAATTCATCCTGTATAGAGTCGATGACTTGAGCTTCAAGCTCGTAAACTGAAGTGAAGAGAAGATATTGAGCTTTTGAAACCTCTTTGTGAAATTCCAGGACTCTGTGCAAGTTTTGTTTGCTAGTCTTGAAAATTGTTGGAAGATTTGCTAATCTTGTTGGAGGAAGTCCTGGAATGTAGTCCACAATCTCATGTCCCCGTTCTAAGAACCCGAAAAAAATAAAATAAATAAATAAATAAATAAATAATTTAAAATTTTTGACAGAAACTTCACTAAGAAGATTTCAGAGGAATTGAATTGCAACTCACCTGAAAGTTCAACAGGAAAATGCCCATTTTTTTCCAGGAGGTGAAAATGGTGGAAAATCGAAAACACAGAAGCAGACATTGTCCAAAGCGAAGCTACCGGAATATTCCTGCAGTTTCCGAAACCAGGAACCCAGACCAGGTAAGTATCAGCTACAATGGCAGTCACCTGGTACTCAAACCGATCCAACAACTCCTCAAATGGAGCTTCTGTCTTCGTTAAAACAGCTTCCAGAAATCCTGAAATGTCTTTGGCACGACCAATCTCGGAGGGTATTACATTAGGTATCGTTCTAAAGCGGATATTGTCAGGTTTTGGTTCCGGTCCGATGAACCCGAGCCACTCTTCAGTGACAACAAATGTGATGAGAATTTCAGGTTGTCTTGAAGCGAGTAGCTTGCACAAGTTCATCATGGGATTGATGTGGCCTCTACTGGGATATGGCAGGGCAACTACGTGGCAGACGTTGGTTGGCTCCGTTCTTGCGGGATCCATCTCTGCAATCTGATGATATAAGAGAAAGAAACCAAGTGGGGAGAGTATTTTCATTTTTTATTTATACGTCATGATGAACCTAAACCCTACATTATTGCATCTAATTAGGACCATGAATCCAGGGCCAGCCTTGACTATTTTGAGGTCTGGGGCGAAAATATAAAATGAGCCCCCTGTTCATACTAATACCAAAATATCTTGACAACAACTTTTTAACAATATTCAAACCATTAAGTAGTCTTATAAAAAAAATAACAACACGGCAAAGAGTAAAAGTCCGTTTGGTAGAAATTCTTTAAGCAGATCTCTTAGGAGTAGATTTTTTAAAGTAGACATTCTACAAGTAAAGCTTTTAATGAGAAGTTGTTAGTCGTTTGGTTGTCAATTAGAAAAAGTTTTTTTAAATAGTAAGATTATCAAAATATTCAAAAACTATTTTAAATGATCGGGTTATATTAGACATTTTAGTGTTATTAAAAAAGCTAAAAAAGATCTACTTGGAAAAGCCTAAAATTTGAGCTTCTCCAAGTAGATGTAAAACAACTTTTTAATTATTTAAAAGCTCTACTGGGTAATAACCAAACGACACAAAAAAAATTTGAAAAGAGCTTTTTTAATTAAAAAAAAAAATCTATTAGCCAATAGAGAAGCTTTTCCAACTGGGCACTAAACATCTCCTAGCATTTTGATAAGCAAATTCATGAATAATATTTTCAAATTCAATCTTTTCCAGCATTTCCTTTTCAATACATAAAATTGCCAACACATTTAACCCTTCTTATGACATAGTTGACCGTAAATAAGATTTTAACATTTTTAATTTAGAAAAACTTCTTTCTGCATATGCCACGGTTACAGGTATAGACGTATAGTCAACAATATTCTATAAGCAATTAATACATACGAATAACAATCCGAAGCTTTTACAAATTCAAGTATTTTGAATGACAATATTTTTTTTCTTTTGGTAAAACAACTTGTAACACTCTCAATTCAGAAAAAAAAAAAAAAAAAAAATCATTTGAATCAACATCACAAAATGTATCATGTTTTAGAGCACATTCAAGATTTACATAACATTCTTAATTCCAATCTATTCTCATATAAAGAAAGTAACTTCTTTGAATCATATAAGATCCCAAAAATGCCTTCAAATATTTGCAATTGTTCAAATCTACTCTTCAAAAAAGTAATAACAATATCAACAACAACAACAAAATAGTTGACTCTAAAAGATTCTTCAATCGATTGTGAAATACCCTTATATGCATTCTCATCAATAAAATCTAAATCGAAAAAATAAAAATAAAAAAACAATAAAATACGAAAAAAAAAATAGTATATAGTATAATACATATATTATATTTATATATACATCAATATATATCAAAAAGAAATAACCTGAGAGAATTTGTAACGAAGATCGACGATTTGAAGTGAAACGAAGAAGTTGAAGCTGAGAGATCAGAGATGAGTAGAATCATAGAAAATGTCAAAATACTAGTGTTGACTATTGAGAGCTGAGAGAGACTTAAGAGAGACGTTGGTGGCTAGTAACACAAACAGGAACCTCCTTTGGACTTTTAGGTATAATCAAAGATTTCATTTGCACCTTTCTTTGTCCTGGGTCCAAATTTTTTTATTTTTTTATTTTATCTTTCCAACTTTTTTAATATGGGCCTTTTGATTAATACTCATCATAAATATCTGGACCTTTTATAATCTGATATAAAACAAAAATAAACACTCGATACTGAAATCATGTATACATGAGCCCTTTAAAAAAGGGGCTCGGGGCGACCGCCCCTCTAATAATAATTTAATTTATATATTGTGTGAGATATATTGTCTCTGAATTTAATTTATATTTTTAAAATCTCTTCATTAATTTATATTTTTAAAAATATTTAATTATATTTTAAGTAAAAATAATTTCATTAATTTGGTTGCCAAAATTAGCCCAATCTTTCGAGTCCAAGCATTTAACTAAACATTTGGTGAATTTGGGCTGCTCAAACAGTCTAGCTTTATATTAGGTCTAATAAAAGTCAGGCCCAACATGGCTCCAACATTGCTGTTGTATTGGTGTAAATGGGTTTGTAGATGAGATTAAATTTTGTTATTTAGGAGTTCAACTTAAAAATTGAACACCACCAAGGCTGTATGCAGCCTACAAATAAAAAAAAAAAACTGTAATATATTACGGAATATGAAAATCTAAAGGTAATAAAACAATTACACACGAAAGTAAATAAAGAATAATAAAAAGAGAGATGCAATAATTTTATGTGATTCGCAGTAAGCCTACATGGATTCACAAACCGCACCAGCCTTCGATTTCTAATATCAAATTAGTATTTACAACGGTGAAACACTTTCTCTCTCTCAATTCAACTCTCAATATTCTTTTCTATCATACTGAAACAATAAGAATACGAAGGATTAAACACTAAAACCACTGATCAATAAGATAAAAAACTATAAGTTTTTGTTTAACATAACACAACATTACTGATTCAGACTTAGATTTGCTTTTAGCTTTGCAACTTAAACATTGAAAATGAAATACATCAGGTTGATTTATAGGAACAGCTTTTTGAAATAATATCCTTGACAAAAACATCAAGATTTTTATCAGATGATCCACCTTCTGAAATTGCTACTTGACAGAATTCTTGAATTTCTTTAGCTCTTTTTTTCATCTCTTTCTTGTCATCACTATCTGAATCCATAAACCTCTTCACTAGCTCTGAAATTTCTTCTCTGCCCATCAAATAGTCACTTCCAGTCTCTCTCTTAACTCTGCACCCAACCTTCCAATCTTCCACAATCTGTTTACTGTTAGGAACTTGGTCCATAAATATCGGAAAAGTAAGCATCGGAACACCAGCATAGAGAGCTTCAAGAGTGGAATTGAAACCACAATGTGTCCAAAATCCTCCCACAGAAGAATGACTCAACACTCTCAATTGATCACACCAAGGCACTACCATCCCCATCTGATCATCAATATTACCACATCCATCTTTAAACAGATCGGTTAAATGCTCTCCGCGAGCCACGAACAAGAACCTAACACCACTATTTTTCACCCCAGCAACAATTTCGTCCATTTGGGTAATTGAAACTGACAGAAAACTTCCCAACGAAATGTACAAGACCGAGCCAGCAGGCTGAGAATCCAGCCATTGAAGGTAGTACTTGGGAGTATTAATCAGACTAGTAGTTGTTGAAGCTGCTGAGGCACTTTGATTGAGTACTTGAAAGTAGGGAATGGCGGGTCCAATGGCGTAGACAGGGAAAGGGAATTCATCCTGTATAGAGTCGATGACTTGAGCTTCAAGCTCGTAAACTGAAGTGAAGAGAAGATATTGAGCTTTAGAAACCTCTCCAACACTTTCCAGGGCTCTGTGCAAGTTTTGTTTGCTAGTTTGATACAAAATTGTTGGAAGATTTGCTAATCTTGTTGGAGGAAGTCCTGGAATGTAGTCCACAATCTCATGTCCCCTTTCTAAGAACCCTTAAAAAAAAAAACAATTTAAAATTTTGATAGAATCTTCACTAAGAAAATTTCAGAGGAATTGAATTGCAACTCACCTGAAAACTCAACAGGAAAATGCCCATTTTTTTCCAGGAGGTGAAAATGGTGGAAAATCGAAAACACGGAAGCAGACATTGGCCAAAGCGAAGCTACCGGAATATTCCTGCGGTTTCCGAAACCAGGAACCCAGACCAGGTAAGTATCAGCTACAATGGCAGTCACTTGGTAGTCAAACCGATCCAACAACTCCTCAAATGGAGCTTCTGTCTTCGTTGAAACAGCTTCCAGGAATCCTGAAAAGTCTTTGGCACGACCAAGCTCGGAGGGTATCACATTAGGTATCGTGCCAAACCGGATATTGTCAGGTTTCAGCTCCGATCCGATGAACCCGAGCCACTCTTCAGTGACAACAAATGTGATGAGAATTTCAGGTTGTCTTGAAGCTAGTAGCTTGCACAAGTTCATCATGGGATTGATGTGGCCTCTACCGGGATATGGCAGCGCGACTACATGGCAAACGTTGGTTGGCTCCGTTCTTGCAGGATCCATCTCTCCACTGTGCTATTGAAAATTCTGATGATATTAGAGAGACTAAGTCGGGAGAGTATTTTCATTTTCATTTATATGTCGATGAACCTAAACCCTACATTATTGCACCTAACGTCATTCATGACGAAACAACTTAACAATCAAGAATTCTGAGAAAGTGAAAACCGTAGAATTGTCTAATCAATGATAAAATTTGCTATATTGAACGATTTTATTAATAATAATCAAAGATAACAGTAAGTCTTCTAATCAATACTTGAATAAAATAAAATAAAACAATTACTTCAACTAGAACTACTACTCCTAAATTGCTGAAACCTAAATGAACATTGTTGAACTCAACAATACAAACCCTACTGAAAACGAAATCCGTACTAAAACTTATTATTATCTGAAAATACAGCCTAAAAGGTGAAAAAAAAAAAGAAGATCGAAATGATTGAGTTTGGAAAAAAGCAGCACATCACGGGTCCTCTTTATGATTGTTACAGCAATTCTAACATTATTATGGGCCCAAATTCGACATCGTTTGTCTTCTTTACAAACTTACTGGGGTGTCCAACATCCAAATTTTATTAAATTTGTATACGGTCTTGATTTTAATGTATTTCAGGCTGTTTATCTTTTCGAAGAGTACTGCTGGGTGGCCTGAGAGAAGAACTTGCAGTACAGGGCATGCGTTTGCAATGATGTGACCATAGCTGGATGCGAACAAAAATCATGTGCCCATTCAATTTCTGTACAGAAATCGGTTTCAAATTTTTATCAGAAATTAAAAGCACTTACGTTTTTTAATGTCATATCACATCCACGTACGTTTTCATCTGAATTAATGTCTTGGTTCAGTTTTTTGTATGTATAAAGTTCGGGAAATGCACAAATCGAAAGAAAAAAAAAGTTATCTTACAGATATTTAATTGAGTTTGAGTTATACGGCACCAACCAATTCAGCCTTTTGCAGGACCAGAAATAAAGAGAAAAAGAACACAAAAACTGAAACACCCCATAAAGAAAAAATTAAAATAATTGGACCACTTTTATGAGCACTATATTGGATATCAAAATAAATCACGAATATAACAAGCTAGCTTTAATTCTCTGACATTTGACCTTTTCGATCGATTTACAGGAAACCCTAGAAACTGTGATAACAGAAGATGGCAAAAATAGGCCATGCTGGCTAGGATATGTAAAAAAGGTACTGTCAATCGTGCAGGTCCACCACAACGACATATGTAAAAAGTTTGAATTATCAATGAATAGATATTTTTGTGTTTTTTGGAGATCTTTACAGAGATATTTTTCATTGATAGACAAATACATATCATGCATGCACAGGAAAAGAAAAGGTCCAATGAGAGAGAGAGAGAGAGAGAGAGAGAGAGAGAGAGAGAGAGAGAGAGAGAGAGATTAAGATATTTTTTTTAGATATTTCTAAGCTCATCATAGTGTTGAGTGTCTTCTCATCAGGAAACCCTCTTCACAAATCGACCCTGCAAACAAAATATCATAATTTTACGGTCCATTTAATAATTATAATAAAGATCGTTAATTAGTTTATATCGACTCAGGTAAGAGTTCAGATCAGGAGCGGATTCTGGAGAGATGGACAAACCTTGAGCCTGGGACGTTTATCTGCATTGAGTTTGCGAACTTGATACCTTATCTTTTTGGAGAACAATCTAGTTTGACGTTTCTCCTTGTACCTAAGAACACTTGCTTCTCTTCTTGTTCTCTCTTCTTCAGCCATCACAGGAACCTCTCCCATCTGCTCATCAAATCAATTCCACTTTAATTGTTATACATTAATGAAATCCACCACCGATCTATATACCAAACAAAACCTGAAATTAATTCTCATGATATCCTGACGTCTTGATAATTTTAACAGAATTCAGGTCTGGATGAATGTTAACGAGAAATTAACATATACATCATAAAACTTCTAAACTTCCATCACAAACTATCTATCAAAATTCAATTTCACAACTTGAAAAAGAAAGAAATAATCAAAGAATGAATTAAATGGATTGCAATAAGTTAGTTGAATATACTAACATAAGAGCCATTGCTTGCCATCGAAAGAGAACAATCATCAGCCCAAAGAGGGCCTCGATCAGACCAAGCATCCAACACCTCTTGATAATTCAGATTCAACTTCAAACACTTCTTCTTCTTCTTCTCATGATCATGATCATCAACCCAAAAATCAATATTTTCCTTCTTTACAACAAACTCACTTTCTTCTTCTTCTTCTTCTTCTTCTTCTTGCTCCTCTTCCTCGAGAAACCTCTCCCATTCCATGAAGTCCCAATTAAGTTGATGATGACTACCTTGAAGTACTACTTTACTTTCTGATCTCGACAAGTTTTCTTCACTTTCATCATCAATACCCCAAATCCCCTCCAATTCATCCATGATATTGATATCCATCTCCTTATTAGCATCATCATAAGTAGTAGTACTACTACTTTCTTTGATGTCTTTGATGTCGACAAATTCGGTATCGTTAATGGTGTCTGGTACCTGTTGTTCTTCTTGCTTAGGGCTTATCAAGAAAGAATGGTACCCCATTTTCTTCCTCTCTGTCTCTCTAATTTACTCTTTTAGATCGAATTTGCTTGGTTTTTTTTTTTTTATGTACTATGCAAGTGTGCATGGTAGCTCAAAACTTCAAATAATGCATACAGTAGATAATATTGTGAAAAGGATTTTTTTTTTCTTCTCTTTTATGTGAGCAGGAACACCTTATCTTTATCTATTGGTGGATGTATGTCCACCTCTCTTTTGATTGGATAATTGAATCCAACGTGGAAGAGTAATGGAGGGCCCAACCATGACCTTTTTTTTTTTTCTTTCCTGGGTGAATTGGGATCAATTTAAATAAAAAAACATGTGATTATTTGGAGGATTTTTTGTTGAGACTTGAGAGATAAAAGGTGAGTGAAATGTAAAGATTTTACTAGATAAGACGGTAAAAGAGTTTTTGTTGAGACTTGAGAGATAAAAGGTGAGTGAAATGTAAAGATTTTACTAGATAAGATGGTAAAATATTGAGAGAGAGAGAGAGAGAGAGAGAGAGAGAGAGAGAGAGAGAGAGAGAGAATGGGGAACATATCATTATCCATTCATCAAACACTTTTGGGTTTTGTCCAAACCTAAAAGTAGCTTTTATTTTTGAGTGGTGATTTTTGAGTGGTGATATTTATTTCCCCTTAAAAATAGTATATACATCTCAAATAACTTCAAAATAACTTAGTGCTTGTTTGGTTGGGCTTTCTACTGGCTCAAAAGGTCTACGACCCTCTACTTGAGTTTTTTAGAGTTGTTTGGTTGGGCTTTTGAAATTGTCTATTTTAAATTCAGTAGAGGCTAATAGAGTTTAAACCTCTACTAAGCAAAAGCTCCTCCTTATGAGCTTTTCAAAATAGACCTTTTAAAAAAAGAAGTATTTGACCTATATATCCCTAAATGTTTATTATTGACATGGAATACCCTTATTAAAATAAAACCCTAGAACCTATTTATATTCTTTATTCTTTGCTCTCTAGTCTCTACAGATAATCTATAATTTTGCTCTACACATACAAAAGAACGGTTATTTGCTCTACACATACAAAAAATAAAAAAAATAAAAAATGGTATGTATAATTTTTGTTCATTAATATTTTTTTTGTTTATTTATTCATCTTTAAGTTTGTGTTTTTGCTTGCTCCTTTTTTTTTGTTTATGTGTTTTCAAGGACCTAGATTCCAATGCGTTGCTTTGTTTTTTATTTTTTGTTTTTATTTTTGACTATCCAAAAGTGTGCTTTGTGCTTCGTTTTTTTCCTATGTGTTTCTTTTTTTTTTTTTTTTTTTTTTTTTTTTTTTTTTTTGCCTTGTTCCTGTGTATTGCCTTGTTTCTTTTTTTTTTTTTTTTTTTAGCTGTCAAAAGTTTCGTACGGTACGCAACATTATGCTTAAAATTTCAGTGGAAAATAGTTTAATTGTTGCAACACCAACAATAAAAATTTTTTAAAAAAATCCAACAATCGTTGCCTTGTTTCTTTTTGTTTCTTTAAGTTTATATGGTGAAAGTTTTGAATTTTATTATTATTGTGCAGTAGAAAATGTAGTTAACATGTAGAAAATCTTTTAAGTTCAATTTTCTTTTAGAGTGAATAAATAATATGTCCTTTTTAGTAATTTTATATCTCAGTAGACTTTTTGAGAGTTTACAACCAAACGGTATACTGCTATAAAAGTGCGTTTGTAATTACCAACCAAACAACTATAATTTTTTTTTTCAAAAGCTCTATTTCAATTAGATCTAATACAAGTAGACCTTTTACGAGTAGAGGATTTTCAAAAGCTCAACCAAACATACCTATACTAGTATTAAAAAGGCATTTTCGCTCTTTTAAAAGCCATATCAAACACGCACTAAATAGTTTGTAAATATACTCACTAATAATTATTAATTAGTTTCATATTTTAATCTTTTATTAAAAAAAAAAATCTTATTAATAATTTGGTATTAACATATATCATTAAAAACTCTCTACATTTTCTTAAACCTTAGATTTCCTTTTAAATACTAATTTCAAATATATTTTCAATTTCCTTTAAGGAAATACTAATTGATTGCTAAGTATATATGGAGAATGAATCAAAATCATCTAAAGTTTTAAATTAATTAGTGTTATTTTTATTAGAAGAACAAAATCATTATACATTATTTTCTCTATAATTAGTATTGTTTTCTCTCAAACCCACTTTAGACATTTTTTTTGTTATCAATATTAGTTGTTATTCAATTTTATCAAACACTTTTCTACTTCCAAATCATTTGGGACATCAAATATGGTAAAAACTTTGCATCCCTAGAACTTTCACAAACATAAAATGGATTTCTAACCAAAAAAAACTTCAAATCAGAGTGATTTTGTGGACATAGAACAATCAAGAAGAAATGAAGAGAGCTACTTAACATGAGGAGAGAAAAAAAATGGAGTTGATTTTGTGGAAGGAAAATATAAAAGAGAGAAGAAGTTTAGGAATGAAAAGAACAGTAATAGAATTAAAGATAATAACAAAAAAAAATTAAATAATAATAAAATTGATTAAATAACATAATAATATGTGTAGGTGGTGTGTACTTACAAAAATACAATACAATATAATTAAAGAAGGGATATTTTTGGCATAAAGTAGAGTTTATTTACAAACTATAAATTTTTTTTTAAATTTGATAGGTGTGATTATGAAAGGGATATAAATAAAGTTTTTAAGATGTGTCATTCTTTATTTTTTTCATATGAATTTAAGCTTGAGCCATAGATGTTTCTGATTTGTCAATTTTTTTTTGTGCTTTATGCAATGGCCTTTTGGGCTCACAAAGTGTACTGACCTTTGCATTATGAGTGACAATGTTTGTGACCCTCTAAAATTAAATGTGTACCCAAAATCAGTATATTTTTAAAATTCTAACATTATCATTAAATAAATTTATTAAAATGATTAAGATAAATATATCTTGTGTATCATATTAGTAATATATGTAATATTTTGAATATTTAACAAATATTATAAATATTCACATGAATATAAAAACTATTAACATCTTTTGATTAAAATATTATTTAATTAATTAATTTAAATTTAAATAGTGATTATTTTTAAACTTTAAATATTAAGTTACTGTTATAATTTTGATAGTATCCCTTGATAGAGGTGGTCCTTGGGTAGTCACATATTTGGCAAAGCACCACAAAACCCAAACCACCATCAATCTTTGTTTGGAGAGAAACAGTGTTGAGAGAGACAGAGAGGGAGGGATCCATGGCTTGAGAGAGAGAGAGAGAGAGAGAGAGAGAGAATGGAGAAAGAGAGGAAATTATTTTTTATTTTTTAATTTATATATTGTGGATAAAATAATGTATTTGATTTTTTTTATTTAATATTAGTTTCTTATCAATTAATTGTTTTATTTAAATTAATATTATTTAATATTGTTTGAATATAGGGGTAAAATTATATTTTTGGTTAGAAATGTTAGTGGTAAGGTGGTTTTTGACTAATAAATTAAAAAATAGGGTGGTTTTTGGCCAAAAACAAAACTAGAGGGTGGTTTTTGATAGCATCCCATTTTACAAACATACATATACATAAACATATATAAAAGAGTTATATATATAAGGATTTTTATACAAAGTATTTATATAATTTTTTTATATACCTTGTGCAGTGACTCGAATTGAGATATTGACAAGCTGAATTGGCTTCCTTTACCACCCAACTACATTGGGTGGTGATATCATAAATATTCAGTTATAAATTAGGATTATTGTTTTTCAAGTTTAGGACATTTTATTATTCTATAGAATATTGACAAAACACAAAAATATTTGAAGAAATTAATTTGTATTTTTTAATTATTATTTGAATAAATTTAAATTGTATTTGTTTTATGAAGTATTATAAGTTTATAACCCGTACTAGGAGGTGATTTACAAGAAAAGTGTATATATTCTTCTCAACTTGTGAGATGTCTTTCGAGATGTTATTTCATCACTAACTTAAATTAATTACATCATTATCTCACTTATCACATTTGAGCTAAATAAATTAACACCTCAAAAGTTAAATGTCTAACATTATTGATTTTATTCACTCAAATCAACTCTGCCTTTCAAATGGCTGCAACTCTGCAAGCCTACAAGGCTCTTTTATATAGGAGTAAAAAGAAACCAAACAGACGAAATGAGGTTGGTAGGTAGTAAACCAACCCATCACATATGCACAATGGGGTTACGAATTCGAGTTCTCCTCTTTCTAAAAAAAAAAAAAAAACCCCCCGACTTTATAATGAAATAATAATAACCAAATCTTGACCAATAGACCCAATTTATGCTTCCTAAAATAACAGCAATCTCTGAAATTTATTGAATCTCCACGATTATAGCTAATGATCTTGACATAATTATTACTACCATAAATCTCTCTTCTTGGATTAATAACCCGAGTCTTACTTTTTGCCCTAAAGTCTAATGCAAATGACATATCCATACCAACTCCATCAGGAAATTAAGATTCAATCTCTTGAAGAATTAAAAAAATATATAAAAATCGACAAGGATTGTTGAATGTTTGTGCTAGCCTACAACTCAAAATAATAAGTAGGAGATAACTTTAAAAAGCAAAAAAAATAATAATAAATGAAAAATAAAAAACTTCAACATAAAGTCGAGAAAGAGTACCTAACCAGAATCCTCAATTTCGTTGATGCATGTGAAGAGTTTATTATCGGATCGATTTTAGATTCGTAAAAAGTCATTAGTGACTATTATTAGAAACTTAATGGTTGTAAAATAAATATAATTGTATGGTATCATATTAAATATGATGTTGTTTTAAGATACTTCCCCTGAACTGAGCACTTTTATTAATATATTGTATCCCCTCACGTGATGGACACGCTATAAGCAAATACGTATATTTATGAGTTATTATATATGCTGTGCACATCACCGTTTATAACAAGTTATAGTGTTATGACGTGGGTTTAAGAAGCATATCTCGGAAGTTTTCTCCTCATGAAACCGATATTTATTTTGATATAAGTCACGAACCCAGTATTATATTCATTTAGAATTGTAATGGAATTGTGGTTATAATTTTCAAGTCAGAAAACCTAATGTTTTAATAAGAAATTTGAAGATGTGTCCTGTATGTGTTAACCCCACTTTACTTCTAACCTCACATGCAAAAGGTTGACTTCTTTTCTAATCTATCATGCATGTTCAAACTCTAATTTTTAATTCTTTTTATTATGTTCAAAATCACCACACATGATACAGCAAACCAAACAAAAAAAGAAAAATGAGAATTGCACTAGCTTGATTAACAAAAAAAGCAAACAACTATTGATTAATTAATTAAGTCCAAAGGGACTCTCTCTTAAGAGCTGGATCTTGGATTGAATTGCTAGAAGAAGAAGAAGCAAACCCTAGGTACTGCCCTGCAAAGTTAAAGTTATTATTCAAGTTATTACAGGATAGAAGAAACGACTTGTCGTCTTGGTAGTTGTCTATCTGGTTTGTTGTTGCCAAGCTTGCTGGCTCCTGTTGCATCTGAATACAAAGTATTTCTGCCTGAGCCACTGCCAGCTGCATTTGTAACTGCGATACTTGGTTTTGTAGATATGATATCGCCCCTACACACCCGTAAACGGGGTCTCTCACCCTCGCGTTCGCTTCGTAAACCAAACTGCTCACCGCATCCGCTCTCTGGTGTACAGGAAGCTCCTGTACATATATCAAACATCTCGTTAAGTTCGAAAGCTTAAATTTATAGATCAAGGGCGAAAATAATAATATAAAACTTTATTATACTAAGACTAATGAGAGGTGATAAAGTCTAAATAGAGATGCAGACCTGCAACATTTTACTGACGTTACTAGCGCCGAAAACTTTGTGAACCATGGCGAACTTGTGAGGGTCATCGGAAGGGAAGTAAGGGGCGAAGATGCAGTCTTTGGCACAGCGGCGCCGTAACAGTTTGCAGGAGGCGCACGGTGAAGAACCACCCATGTTTTTTAAACTCAAAAGATGTCTCTCTCTCTTTGGTTTTGACGTAGTAATACTAAGAGGATATATGTATATAGAAGCAAGCAAACAAGCCTTTTGTATTTATAA
The DNA here is from genome assembly GCA_954870605.1 of Acer campestre. NCBI lineage: Eukaryota > Viridiplantae > Streptophyta > Magnoliopsida > Sapindales > Sapindaceae > Acer > Acer campestre. The sequence goes on from OX940800.1 coordinate 63,261,499, forward strand.
TGGTTGAGGAGGTGCTATTCTTTGTAGAATCTAGAATGGAACCCACATGCATTTTCCATTAAATTAACAAGATTAATGTCATGATATATATAATTTATTAGTTAGACAATAAGAATTGTATATATGATGGGAAATTATTATTCTCCCCTTGTAGTTTGCTATATTCTCCAGTCTTTCCCTATAGTTTTAAAATTCTCTAATTTCCCCCCTCCCATACATAAATACAACCAACCTCACTATATAAAAATAGGCATGAGAGGGGGAAAATTGAAGAATTTTAAAAATAGAGGGGGAGACTAGAGAATATGGAAAACTACAGGGGGAGAATGATAATTTCCCTAAATTAATTGATGACCAATGTAGATGTGAAGCAGTCGTTCTACTGATCAGCAGTTTTAAACCATTAATTAAATGGAGATTTACCACTTTTATCCTTCTATATTAAAGATTGTGTTATTGTGAGTGGTTCTTACAGGGGCAGTACAGTCATTTTGGGTGGAGCGTGGGTTGACCACCGCTTAGGCGTGTGATATAGTTGGCATCCATGCAACTTTGTATACCTTCCACGTTCTAGTTTGACTCTTATTACATGACTATTTAACAAAATTATGATTACACCTATGAAATTTAAGTACAAATGTTAATTTCCATAGGAGTTTAGGTTCCAACGAATTTCAAAATCAATTATCCCGGTTAAAAAAAATTGTAAATTTAAATCTGCTGATCATTGTCTTGACCTAAATAGATCTGATAATATATATAATCAATGACTAAGATTTATTTCTTCAAACAAAATGGATACATGCGATTTACCATTGATAATTTCCTATGTATTTATAATTTGACTTTCATTAATTTGTAAACTAGCAATAATAATCTGTTTTTTTATTTTATTTATAAACTTAAAAGGAGTAACACTAATGGGAATTCGAAGGATGTGAAAGAGACCAAGACTCCATGAGAAATGGGCTCGACGTGAATGTTTGTTTGGTGAACATTCACATGGAAACATACATCTCTCTCTCTCTCTTCCTTCTCGTTTGATCAAACCCATAATAGTTTATTAAACAATAAATTAGAATCACAATTAATGTGTATCGTCGATCAAAGCTTATCAATTAATGATGTTCAGTTTTGATGAACTAAATTTTTGTTAAAAAAAAAAAACGAATCTAGCCAATAACACCAACTTCGATGCTTTTCACGATACCATATGTAATATACGAAAAACATGAGCTCAACCTCCTCCTAATTAATCCACTCTTTTTTTTAGGCACAAGTTATCCCTCACTCCCATCAGTAATAAATCGTTAACGAATAGGACTAATCTCTGCTTCGATTGGGAGATCAATAAAACCTAGACATGAGATACTTCCAGTAGGATTCGAACTCAGACAATACCCGAACCATTTGCCTCACTGGGGGTGTGGTGACCAACCACATCACGGCTCGTGGTTAATTAACTCTTAGTCATGATCATAAGCAAACGACAAGCTACACAATTGATTTGAAATGTGAATTCATTTAACGGTTCAAAACTTGTAATCATATAATTACATACGTAAAGAAAATAAGATATATTATCTATTTATCGGTTCGGATATCTACTTCTAGAAAAAAATAAACTTCTTGCTGGTTGAGGGGTAATATGCAATATATTGACTCTTTATCGACCAGTAAGTATTATCTATCCTCATCATTATCTTCTTATCTCTATGTAATAATATAAATAGTAATCCAAACAAAAGTAATGAATGTGAAACAGTTAATGAGATCCGACAAAAGGCAAAGCTTGAAGGATTATTTAAAGGAAACCCATTTCGAGAGAGATTGGAAACTAAAAATTTATATTTATAATATACATGTAGAGTTGTAGAACCCTCCATTGTCACTCTACCACAGCATTAAATGACCTCCACATGATTCCAAGCTTCTAATCTTTGTAATATTCCGAGGAAAACAGCCCTCTTTCCCTAGTTGTCCTGACAATTTCTTTTATATATATATATATATATATATGTATGTATAAGCAATTTTGTCTTATAAACCAAGTCTATACTAATATTATTCAAAGATTGCCAACCATGCTACCTGTTGAATTTTTTGTATTTTTTAAATTACATTACCTCACGAAACGCGTTTTTACAGTTTTAACTTGCAAGTTTCAAACGCCCCTAAGTGCTATATGAAGAAAAAAAAAAATAGCTAATAAAGTAGAGGGAAAAACAGACATCTTTCACTATATTAGAAACATGCGACCTTCGATGCCAACATTAAATGAGCTTTGGTGATATGGAAGATTCGGTTCTTGAAATCTACGTACATTATCAATATGTGGTTTTTATTCAATTCAAATCTCTAAAAGCGGTGCAGATTAGGGGGAAAAAAACTTAGAATTAAGTAAATGTTTGACAATGAGCAAACCTACTAAAGTGGGAAACTGACCTCATGACCTGATCAATCCATCAATTGTTTTTGTGAGCACATAGACTAGTCTTGGATTTCCAAAGCCAACGATTTATATTCAAAGCGTCAATCTGCAGGAGAATACATATGCTGAGATAAGTGTTAAATTCTTTCCTGATCAAAAGTAAAAATGTAAAGATTGTCAAGATGATAGGTCCCAATACCAGAAATATATAACAAACAAATGGCTATTAGTGGTCATATTTGAAAGTCATGATTATGGAACTTTTATTCAAAAGCTCAAACTTGTCATTTTAGTAAAACTTTTAACAGTGAAAGTTTAAATTTGTTTTGGCATGTTGAAGCATAAGCATGATCAAATACAAAAAGTGTCTCAGAAATTAAACCAGATATGTATATGCACTAATTATCAACATTATAACCAGAGTAATATATAAACCTCTGCAATTTCAAAGGAGCACTCATTATTATAGCATAAAACATGTTACAAAGACTAACCTGCAATGTTGATCCAGTAATATAAACTTGTGAATAGACTTCATGCACATAAGGAGAATTAGCAATGATCTTGGACAGAGTATGATCCACTGGAATTGCACCGCAGGCTTTGAAGTTCTCGCAACTTCTGGAGGTTTCGCATTTTAATTCCATTTCTAAACAGAGTGCTTGCAGCAGATTTCTTTCCTTTACAATGTGAAGAGTTTATTTTAATCTTATCGGCTGTTTTCTTCTCCAAGTACTTCGCTGCCTGCGCCTGAACTGAAGATGAATAAAATTGGTAATGATCAAATGTGGTAGAATGTGGTATCCCCAAATTTCATTTAGATGAGTTCAATGCAGGTCTTGATTAACAAAATTAAGTCATCAAGAAAAACAGAGAATCATAAGTAGACAACCGAACCAGTAAATTTACATAAATATGCATTCACTATCTTATCCTACTTCACTGAGAGTTCTAACATTTAACCCGTTCATTAGGAAAATATGGGCTACTGACTAGGTTTCATAGATCTTTGCTTTACTTCTTTATTGTATAGACTTGAAGACTTGAAGACTTGAAGATCATAACCATACAACATACAATTAATATTATTCCAGAAAATATTATGTAGAACCTCTAGTGTCAAGATGATAAGGGAGTTGATTCACTGATCAGGTTCTATATCAGTCCAATTGGCACCACACATGATGCTCAGTTACATCTCATTAAAAAGCATAAAAAAAAATCACCACTATGCATTTGATTATATGTTAACTAGCCACTAGCTAAAAACAACATTAACATTAGCCAATCACATTGTTCGAAATGCCTTACTGGATTAGAAACCTTGAAGGCAATACAGCATAGCCTGTATTAGAGACTTGATGTACAAATAATAATTCAAGTTCATACTCCACGAATTGTCATATACATCTCCTAAAAATTGAACTGAACTTAAAGCTACCAGTCATATAGATTTCCATAAAACTGACTCAATAAAAGACATACCAGAACATGAAGCTGCCAATGTCACAGCATGATTCTTCATTCTCTTTATTTTTTCAGTAACTTCACTGATTTCATCTGTTTCTAGGTTTGCAAACCGTAGGCATGATTGTGCATTTTCACATGCCTGTCATAAGCAAAGTCAAAAGAAAGTAAGGCTAAGATGGGATAAATACTAACATACTGCGCATCTGTAGTTCATGATTAGAAATTAATTTGTGAAAACAAAAAAGCCAGGCACAGTTATTAGCTGCAAATTGAATCTCTGTGTGTCTAAGTCAACCTGATCACATTAACATCAAGGCAGATCATAGCATCATTAACCAATCACATTGTCTAATTTTGTTTCCATAATATAGGTTGCAAGAGGCCCTGCACTGGACATGAACTTCAAGCCCAATTCAAGGTACTTCATTTGGAATAATGAATGTACCTCTTAACAGAAAAAAAAAAATTAGAAATTCACAACAAGAGGATTTGATAATTTTTTTTTTTTAAATTGAGGATTTGATAATTAATATGATTTATTATTTAAGTACATTATAATTAAACTAATTAAAGTTTCTTCTATTGGGAAATACTTTTACTAGATCCAAAATCATATCACAAACTTGGTTCTCTCATTCCCATTCTTTAAGGTTTTGGTTAACTACACTATCTAGGCTCATTTGACAGTAATGTTCTCATATATCCAATCCAATGCACACGTCCATATTCGTAAATCGCATACAGAAAACTATAGCCATCAACACAAAAGCACAAATGATATACAAAATCTGAACTGCAGATAGCAGCATCATCTCTTAAAAAGCCTAAATCCAAAAAACCATTGACATAACAAACTCTTAATCTTCTCAGGATCACTACTAGATCATCACATTGTACCTCCAAATTCTATAAAATAATCAAGCCTCAGCCATCTGACACATTATTGAGTAACATTGGACAGTGCGACACAAAAAGGTTTTAACTTTTACCTTTCCAGCAATAGCACAAAAACCATTCTCTAGTGACTGCTCCGTGAAGTTCAGCCATTCGATATGTGAAACTTGCAGCCATTCGCAACTCGCAGACTTGAGATCACGTAGAATCAAGGCCTCGTACCTCAAAGCCAAACAACTCTACAAACATTTGAGCGCAAAATAAAAAATAAAAATAAAATAAAAAATAAAAAAATATGAGAATAGTAGGTATGCATATAAGCTCCTTCAAAGCCTAAAATTGCGTCCGATATCGAATTTGTTTTGACCAAATTAGCATGAACAATCACAATTTATCAAAATTATAAGTATAAATCATGAAAACGAAGATCCTAAAGGAGGAATTGTAGTACCTGGACATCGCCTATAAGAGCAAAAGCACGGACGAAGAAATCGAGAATGAAGAGCTTCTGCTGCACAGATTTCTCTGAAATTTCGCGAATAACAGTGACAGATTCAGGTCTCAGAAACTCTCTCAAGCACGATCGCACTTCGATCAACGATTTCACGTCTTTTGAGACGAGCGCCGATTCGAGAATTCGGATAGTCTCATCGTCAAATCTGCCAAAAACAAAACACAGAAAATCGTTAACCAATAAGATGATTAATAGAGGATTTCAAAGAAAAAAAATAAAAGAATAAACAGATTAGTGAACCTTTTGCTATTGATTTGGAAGCGAAAGAGAGAGATTTGTTGATCGAAAGCTGTGTTTGACATTTTGAGAGGAAAAAATTGGCGGGTAGATTCTAACGTTCGAGTCTCGACGACCGTTTTACGTTTTTATATGATAAGGCAATAAACGACTTCGTTTGCTCGAACAAATAAACAAACATTGACACGAAAACGACGTCGTTAAGAGTAAAGCATGGAGGACACCTCGTCTACAAATCATATTATAAATTAAATTTCAAATAAAAATTGGATTTTTTTTTTTTAGGTTTTCGGTGAATTGAATTGGGCAGTGAAGAGCGAAATCGAAAGATTTATAATCCAATGGCTAGACGACACGTGTACCTACCGGAAAACACAGTGAACCACCGGGAACTGCCGTTGTCCAATCGGGCACCACCGCCGCCGACGATGACGACTCGCCACCTCCCTTCTATCCACCACCTCGAGGACAGAGTCGCAATTCAGCACAGTGAGATCCAGTCCCTCCTCGTGGAGAACCAACGGCTGGCCGCGACGCATGTGGCGCTCAAACAGGAGCTCTCCCTCACGAATCAAGACTTCCGACACCTGTCGTCGACCGCCAGCGAGATAAAAGCCGAGAGAGACGCCGAGGTGCGGGAGGTTTACGAGAAGTCGCTGAAGCTGGACGCGGAGGCGCGCGCGGTCAACCTGATGAGCGCGGAGCTGAATCAGGTGCGGGCAGACGTAGAGAAGCTTGGCACGGTGAACAAGGATCTGACGAATCATCTGAAAGAGATCAACGATGCTTTAGCGAAAGCAAAAGCGGACTCAAAGGATGTGAGGTCGGTTAATGCTGAGATTGAGACAATGCGTCAAGAAGTTCAGCGAGGAAGGTATCTTTTTTTCACAACAAAATCTTCCAAAATCGCTTCTTTTAATTAACATTACAAACTATCTACTAGAAGTTGGGAATTATAGAAGAAAATGGTGAAAACATTAGCAGATTATGTGCTTTATCAATTTCGATCAATATCATCAGAATTCCAATATTTCCTCTACATATTGATATAGATACACCAGAAATCCTATTTAATTCCTTGGTTATGTGTAATGTGTTGTTATCAATTTAGTCTTGATGGTTTTGTTTTCTGTTAAAAGCATTCCTTTTTGTAGATGATGAAGAGTGTGGGTATATAGAACTTGAATAACAGATACTGTATATCGATTCAGTTTAGGTTATTCGTCGGCAGGTTTCGTTTCGTTTCGTTTATTAGCTGATGATATTATAACTATGGCACTCATGTTTAGTAGGAGGGAAGAGGAGAACTGAAGCGAAAAAGAAACAAGGGAACGAAATTCGTTCTGATTCTCTCCTTTCGTTTGTTTGGTCGATGAGTGGAAGTGAGATTGAAAGAAAAAAGATTCGAGTTTGGATAGATGGAAGAGAATAGGAAAAAAAAATTATATTTGAACTTGAGCATTATTATTCTTACATGTTAAATCTGAATATGTTATCACTTATCAGTACTTAAGTAATTATTAGAAGAGTATTAGGAGACCTAGAGGGATGATATATGACTTTGTAGGACATAGATGAAAGTAACTAGGACGAATTCGGTATTTTTTTTTATCACAAATAAAGATTATATGAGTTCATATTCGGGGAAAGAATTTAAGGGTATAAATGTATGTAAACACTTTGCATGTCAACAGGGCAGCTATTGAACATGAGAAGAAGAATCGTGCTAGTAACCTCAAGTATAGTCAAGCAATGGAGAAAAGTATGATCTCCATGGCTAATCAAATCGAAATACTACAAGCAGAGCTAGCTAATGCAGAGAAGAGAGCAAGGGCAGCAGCCGCAGCAGCAGCGAATCCAAGTAACTCTATACCTTAGATTGTTTTGCCAGCTATAATCTTTTTATTACACCGTTTAAAGAATTAAAAAGTTTGAATTTTGACATTTGGGATTCGTTTATTTTCAGGTCCTGGCTATGCTGCAAACTATGGAAATCCTGAAATGGGATACAGAGCAAGGCCATACCCTAATCCTTATGGCACGCGTCAGGTATTTACACTAACATGTCTTTTCTCAACAAAGGAGTAGATTAATCGGAACTTTCAACTATTTTTTCCTTTGAACTTCGTGTTCTCATCTATTTTTGGCAAATATAAATTCAGGAAACTAAAATAATGTGGACATTACAGTCGTGGAATAAGAAACTGGGTTAGATGAAAAATGAATTTGTCAGTAGTCCTATGAATTCTGGAAGGGCTTAATAGTCTATTTTGTAGACTATTTCTGCTATTACCGCATATTGATCTTTCTGCTATTTTTCATCATCCAAATTTCAGGTTCAAAGTGGCACTGATCTTGGTCATCAATACGCGGCTGGAGCTGGAGCGGCAAAACATAATCAATTTGAATTGCAGACGGCCGGGGCTGGAGTGGCACAACATGATCAATATGAAATGCAGACGTCTAGTTGATAGGCAACTGCATATTAGAGTTTTACTTGTTTTGTTCCATCAAGAGAATATGCCTAACAAGTGTAAAATACCTTAAAATTCAAAGGTTTTTTGCCCGTTGTTTGTCTTTTTTGTTTAGTTATACTTGAATGATTAATAATCCCAACTTTACAACAGAATTAGGAAGCCCATCGAATGATTATCTCTTGTAGGAATACTTTACTAAGAACCAATTATCAGAACAAATTGAATTAAAGAAATTAATCTCTCAACGTTACATAATTACAAAATTAAAAGTAAATAATAAAAAACTTGAACAAATATAAGCAAAACACGGTTTTTTTTAACAATATTAACCCATCTTTGTCCCCTTAAAAACAATCAACCCCAGCCTCTCTGGAGATGGATTCTACAAAGTGCCAAATCAACATTTCAGCTTAAAGGCATTGTTCGATCAGACAGATTATTGCATCCCAAATTTGGTAACAATCCTAGCCACAGACACTAGAATGGTTGGAAACTATGTAGTTGAACTTCACAAAGTGTTGGAAGCAGATGTGATGGAAGATTTAAGTCCAGGATATAAGGGAGCTCAGATCATTAGACAGGAAAGCAAATGGCCAAAAAAATCAATTTGTGCATCGAAGAGAATGAGATAGGCCTCCATAACTTGGACCGCGCAGGCAGCACTTGTGGACACCACAGTTTTGATAAATCATTTGACATCCAGACATGCAGCAATAGGCGAGCAATAATAAAGGTTGGTACTATGTAATGCATTCACTTAATAAATACATTTGAACCAATAACAACCGGCGGTTCCTTTTCTTTTTTTTTTCTTTTTTCTGAAACATCTTTTGGGCAAACTTTTGGACAATAGCAAATACTCTATAAAACCAGTAATAGATGAAGTTATGATTCGAATAATTTCAAATACCTACCTTCAAAGCAAAAATGAATTGCTGCTGCACAAGTCAACGTCGACACTATTACCAGTTTATAAACAAAACAAACAAAAAAGATCATTTAACCTATCAGCTCTATTGCTAGTTTGCTACTACTCAAGAGAGGTAGATAGATTAGAGAGAGAGAGTGAGAGAGAGAGAGAGATGTGATCAACATTATGCAAAAATAGTCAGCCATGTCCAAAACACCGACAGATGATATCCCAAGTAGGAATTTGATAGATTTACAGACAAATCACCTATTCATAAGATGCATGATTATATTGTGCATTCAAAAACTTATATCAAAGCCATCAATACCGCATGTAATGCAACTGACAAGCAAAAGAAAATATCAACAAATCCGCTAAATGCACCACATCATGGGGTTAATTTCATAACATATGATTTGAAAGAGCAGCACTCACCTGAAAATATCAACCTACAGCAGCAAGCAATTTGGTTTATCCACTTGCCTCTATAAAAACATTCACACGATTAAATCAATCCCAGGCCTAATAAGAACAAAACCCCTCCATGTACGGCTAGATAAATTAGAAAGGAGAAAAAGGGGTATTGTCCAGAATTAGTGAACAACCTACCTCTTAGTCTCCAGTTCAAGAACAACCCCGCGATTTGAAACATTATTTAAATCCCCTAGACCCACAATTTTTACTACATAAATTGCACAGAACTGAATTTCTCTTAGTATGGACGGGAACGGTTTCCCCCATGTTGATGTCTATCTGGCCCTCCACTGTCTCTGTAGTTGTCCCTGCGCCCTCCACCGTTGCCATAGCCACCTCTCCCACCTCTGTTGAAATAACATTTGATTAATAATGGCACTCATGTAAGGGGGAAAGATAAACAGATAAAACGTAAACTGCTAGAACAAATCTGAGTGAGATCCCAGCACAAGGATAAACATTCAAAGACCGCATACATCATAAAACAGAAATAGTGAAAACCAGATGACATCTATGCAGAAGTTTTTTCAATTAAGTAAGATCCACAGATAAGATTAAATTTGAAATTTATGATTTTCTTCAGCTAAGGCAAGCTACAACACAATAATTGTCAAAGTCCATTACAGAATAATTTCTGGCCTCATCACTAGCAAGTTCTTCCATCTATATAACTTACTCCTAGATTAACATATAAAATCAATATAAGAAACATCGCACAGGCTGCAAGTATGACAGACTGTTAATACACTTTGATTGAGAGAACACCTTACAATTTTAGATGACAATAAAGGAATGACAGAAAGATCAGTCAGTAGATAAATAAAAGAGATATCAATAGCAAAGAATGAACATTCCAATAAGCACCAATATACATATCCATCAAGCTTTAAGGAAACTGGTTAACATGAAATAAATATTATGAAATTGCTAATAACACAAAAATGCAAATACAGAGAGAACTGAGATGGCACAAGAACATCCTACTCTTCAAAGGCAGATTAAAAGTATTGAAAACATAAGATGGCAATAAACTCATTAACCCAACATCTGCAAGTCAAAGCACAAAGAAACTGGTCAAGGAGAGATACCCCTGGTCATATGTCTTTGGTGCAGTTTTTTCAGCCATTACAACACCAATTTTACAACCTCTAATTTCATGATCTGTAAAACAGAATTAAAAAATGTCAGATGAAAATTTATCATAACATATTCCATGTATAACAAGAAGTTTTGGAAAAGCACCTTGGAAAAAGCCGCCAGCAGCATGTGCAGCAGCTGGGTCTTCATAAGACAAGACTGCATCGCCTTTGTTGTTCCCATTCTCATCTGTGTATATTTTTATATTCCAGGGCCACTGGTCTTTATATCCCCGCTTCTGCTTGATTCTTCCAACCTAAATATAAAAAACATAAGGCACGATCGCAGAAAATTATCATTGCATACCAAATAAAATACAATTTCTATCAAAAACAAATAATGTAGTAGTCAACTTCAAATGTCTAATAAAAATCAAACATTATTCAGATCATGTCTCTATGTCACAACAGTTGATCAAAGTAATGAAATTTCTAGTCTTTCATACATAAGGTAATGTATGTCCTCTCTGTTGCCATTCAATACATCAATGAAAAGGCCAAAATGAGCTAAATAACATTATGACAGATGATTAGTGAATCATGGTCATAGTACCTTCCCTCATACAATGTAATCACTGGAATATTTTGCATGTTAACCCTATAATCATCAGTATGTCAATCAAATAGAATGAAGAAACTAAATGTGTATGAGAAGCAGGTATCAGAAAGTAATAGACAAATCCAGTAGAATGGGAATGTTAGTCAACTAATTGATGCAAAAATTTCCATAACAGGCCATATTCATCCCAAATAATCACCACCTATGCAATGAAATATATGTAACCCCACAAGATTCAAAAGGAAAGATTTGAATATTACTGTTCCAATGCCTCCAAAAAGTTCTCTCAATTCTTCAACATTCACATCTGGCGGCAAATTAGATATGTATATTCTTGAGTTGTCGCAAGAACTATCACAATTACCATCGCACTGCTTGATCTTAGCTGAACCATCAACAGGAGCACTACCATGACCACCTCCCTGATTTCGAGGACCACCGGCACCATACCCACCATCATTTCCAACAGGTGGGCCACCCCGACCGCCTCCTCCTCTTGCATCACTGTAACCTCCTGCAGGGCCACCATAGGATGGTGGATATGATGTTGGTCCACCAGTATAGCTAGTAGGTGGAGGAACTGCATCCATCCCAAAATCTGCATTGCCACCATAAGAATTAGGTGCTGGGTAGCTTCCACCAGCAGCACCATAAGATGGGGGAGCAGGTCGAGCAACTTGACCATAACCACCATCTTCTCTTCCTTGATTACCACCATAGGAACCTCCTCTACTGCCCCCTCCATTTCTACCCTCATAAGTATTGCCTCTACCTCCATCAAAACCGCCACTTCGACCCCCATCATAACCGCCACCACGACCTCCATCACCTCTGCCACCACGATTACCACCATAACCACCTCCGCTTCCTCCTCTGTTATAACCACCACCACCACCACCACCACTGCCGCTGCGATCACCTGCACCCGCAGGAGAGGCTGTGCCGCATTTGTTACACTCAACTCTTCTTGCAAAGTTCAAATTCCCACAGCTACATAGACACATGCCAGTTCCAATTACACAATTTCACACTTGTATGTAACAATTAAAAAGAAAATGCAGATCAGCTTTATGAATCAACCAGTTTGAAACACTTAAATTACAATTAAGCTTCACAAGTTATGTTACATGGAACACTTTAACATTGGTTCAATTGATTTTATGTCACCAATCACAATCATTTGTTCCAAACACATACATCAACTGGATTCAACTATTTCAATTTAATTTTAAGCAAATGAACTAAACTTAAAATACAACTCCAAGAAATCAAAATCTTTTCGATAAAAAAAACTGAGCTTTGCGAATTTAAAGTTCTTACAAACCCTAAAAAGTCATCTAAGACACTATAAAATGACATATTAAACAGAGGGATAGTGAGAAATCACCTAGGATTGGGGCACTTCCAATCCCCGTCCCTACCGCTTCCACTACGGCCGCCTCCTCTGCCACCGCCACCACCACCACCTCTTCCACCACGATCTCCACCTTCAAAAACAATATCAAAACAATCAATTTGAAGAAATTAAAGCAAAAAAAAAAAAAAAAAAAATCACACTTCAAACGAAAATATAAATACCTCGACTTTGCGAACTACCGCCGTATCCACCACCTCCTCCTCCTCCTCCTCCTCTTCCACCACTGCCGCCACCACGTCCGCCGCCATATCCGGCACCGCGACCTCCACCATAACCACCGTCGCCTCCGTAACCTCCTCCTCCGCCGCCGTAACCGCCGCCGTATGCAGGATCTCCACCTTCTTGACCGTACATCCCAGACATCGAGATCTAGGGTTTCTCTTAGCGCTTATTCTGATATCAAATTGAGAGATGAATAGAGAAAGATTAGGTTTTTATATTTTCTTCAACGTGTAAATATGGCTTATATATACTGTATCTATATGGGTCGACTCGATAAATCTAACCGTCCAAACTTTTTTTGGTTAAAGCAGGTAGGCCCATGATTAAAAGATTCGACTTCTTTTGAGCCGTCCAATTGACTGACCTTCTAATCTGTCGAAGATCAGCAGTTTGACTTTTATCTCGACAGGAAGGACTACGTGTCTTGGTTTAGACAAGGATCAGCAATTTTTAGATAAATTATCTGAATATTTATATTTTATTAAAAAAATCATTAAAAATAATTTTGATATTTATTCTTTTGTTTAAATTTAGAAAAAAAAAAAAAAAAATCATTTATAAAGTGTTGTTAAGGTAAATACACCCGATGAGAACAGAGGAGGATAACGTTAACATATGTCTTTAAAGTATAAGTTAACATCTAAAAAATAACTATAAAAGGAAAAATTTATTCGACCCGTTTATCGTATCTATTGTTTTGTAGTGATTGAATTTTCTTTTATAGTTATTTTCTAGATGTAGCGTAGATTAACACTACCCTTTAAAAATTGAGCGTGAGATCATTGTATAGTATATTTTGATTAATCGATTATCGATAACACAGATTAACACTACCCTTTAAAAATTGAGCGTGAGATCATTGTACAGTATATTTTGATTAATCGATTATCGATAACACAAGTGACAATTGGTAAATTTTAATTAACCGAGGAACGATGGCACAGGTGACTGGTGAGATAATCCCACTACTTCATGATTCTACTGTACCAATGGCTCCTCCATAGAGCAAAAAGAACAATATCTTGGAATGTTTAAAAGCCTTCAACATCAGCTCCAATAGCAGGGTTGATTCAACCATATTGTGTGCTACAATATACAGCATCTCTTTGCTGAAAAATTTCAATCAAAAGCTCCTTCATTTCGACCAGAAATGGCGATAAGTATGTAGATCCTAACCACCAAATTACAAAAATGGATCCTCTCAGTAATCGCCTCCTCTCTTTTACATCATAAAATCCACATGGAAAGCCTATAACAACAACAGACATGCACTAACAGTAGTTCAATGAAGACCAAGAGCAACAGAATTGGCTGCAGATTTTCTCTTTGCTATGTAAAGATGAGTATGCAAACAAATGCAATGGCTGTCAGAAGTATCATCAACTGGAAAATATAGGACCCGTGAAGGGAAGTAGAATGAGAAATGCGAAGTTCAACAGAAAACCTGCAACTATTCACTGATGGATCAACTGTAGTGATCAGACCCAACCCGCCAAAGTTACAGCTATTGGGGGTTTGATCATGCTGCTGATAGTAGCTATTAAATGCATATGATATGTTCCCGGGCCAACTGAGATTGTAACACGATCCACCAGGAGAGAGGGCGGAGCAATCAGCAGAGGAACAAGCCTCTAAAGCACTTGCAGTGGCATTAGATAAGTCCTTGTTATTGTTTACAACACACCACCTGGAAGGGAGGTACTCGACATTCTGTGCATTCACAAGGATTTTTGCGTTCTGCCCAAAGTTTAGATGGTACTTGGCTTGGCCATCAAAAGTGAAGACACCCCAATGTCTCTCGAAATTTCCAGTGGCTGTGCTTCTTTGATCCTCATCTAAAAGACTAAAAATGTATGTTTCTAGTGGTGGTTTCCGAGGTCTAAGTGGGGTCCCAGACTTGCTATGAAGGTGATCTATCAGGCCTTTCATGAAGGTTTCAGCAGTAGATGAGGAAGCATTGGCGGCTCCATCTGTAGGCCATCCAATCTGCGCCACAACAATATCCATGTCAGGAAATCCAACTGTTGATAATGCAGTGACCAGGGTGTCATAGCTTAAGTCAAAGCTGTTTTTGTACTTTTTGTGGCTGTCGTTATGAGAGCGTGCTGTTTCTTTAAATAGAGAGAAGCCAAGAGAAATGTTCTTGTTTGTGCGGAAACTTATGAATGGTGAGATGGTCACAAAGAAAGGCGAGTGATGCTTGCTGAGGAAGGCAAGGAGTTCAATCATGGTTTTGTTGAGCTCAGGCCTAAAGTGTCCTTTTGACGGAAGGCTGGATTCTGACTGGAACGTATCAAAACTGCATGGAACCACAACTTTTACATCACCTGCCAAGTTTGCTTTAGTCAAAGCTGTTTGGATGTTGATGACTGCTCCAATGACAAAGGGACGGAACTGCTCGCCATAGCTTACGAGAAATGGCTCATCCCCAACAGCAACATATCTGCAAATAGTCAAGTTAGCTGGTTGTATAAAGTTAAGAAACACTCTTACGTAAAAGCAGAATTCATTTTGCTTCAGATAATTTGTCAAGAATGAAAAATATATCAACAAAACCAGAACACAGAAGATAAGTGTTCTCTGATAATAATCAGCTACTTTTCTAAGATTTGTGCGTTGCACAGGAGCTAATCTCACTTTGATTCAGTCATAGTATTGTTTTCTACGGCCAGTTCTTCCTTTCTAAGTAGAAATATAATTATATTTCCATTTTCGACTGAGATGAATGTGACAAAATGAGGAAAAAGTGCAAGCTCCATCACTGAATTTTATTCTCGAAATGGATCACAACAAACTAAAACTTGTTACGATATGGCATCTTTTATAGTTTATTAGCAATGTACCCAAAAAAACACAATCAAACGTTACGATATCTCATGCTTCCAAACTTAAATGATGTGTGTAAAACATTATTTTTGTGCTAAAAATCAAAAGTGCAGAAACAAGAGCTTCAGTTTCCAAGAAGTTATCTTTCAAATGTTTTTAAGAATCAATTTTGGCTATCTTGCCATTTGATCAACCAAAACCCTAATATCAATATGAAACAACAAGTCTAATAACTCTCACACTATCAAAAAGCTTCCATAAATTGAAAACAAAACAACTGAAAAGAATTGAACGAATCAAACATCAGACCAGCAGTAGCCCACATGCAAAGAAACAAACAAAAAAATCAAGAACCCAGAAACCCTATCTTAAGCTAGCCACATTTTCATTTCCAAAACAACCATCTAAGCAAAAACCCGATAGAAAAAAATAATAACATACTCAATCCTCACTCCAGTGCCACCACTAGAAGGGAAGTATCTGGTGACATTGTCATGGACCCAGCTCTGGGCAGCTTTCATGGAAGAGTTGAAGGTTTTGAGCATTGAATTGGGGATGCCAACAGTGACAGCAATGTTGGACCCAGAGAGGGCTTGGAGGACAAGTGGGTCAGCATCAAAGAGCTTCACTTTGGTGATGTTGTTGGACTTCAAGAGCTCCACTACCTTTGCTGGTGGCAGTGGGTGCGATGCCTTGGTGCCCCAGTTCACAGCTATGGCTTCAGCCACTGAGTCTGATCCCATTGAAGCCAGAGCTGAGAGGATGATGAAGAGGAGTACTAGATTAGCCATATTCGTTTGAAAATACTTTGAAATGATTCCTTCACTTCTGGGGCTTCGCATTTTTGTGCGTTAGTTCAAGTTGTTTCAAACTTTGACATACAGACAGATATGCTATTAAACACAGAACAGAACAAATACTAAAGTTGAACTTGAGCTTGACTAGTGAGAGTATGTTCTGTCTCTGACCCACATTTTAAATAAGGACCCAAATGAGATCCATAAACTTTGGAGAAGTTTTTTCTTTTAATTCTGATATAGTTACAATGTCACAAATCCAATCTTATTACAATAGGTTGAATCAACTACGATTACTATCGAAACACATTGAGCGGTGGTTTGTATCATAATACATTGATTGATCGATTCATTATACAATTTGTACATTTTTTTTTATCAAAAGCAAAAAGAGATGTATAAAACCGGTATCAGAAACCAACTTCTTCCGATTACAGAAGAAGACATCCAGACATCCGGATCAAATTTGTAGTACTTGATCTTAATAAGTTTGCTGTATACATTGTGAAAATAAATATATAAAAGAAAAAAGAAAAGGAAAAGAAAAAAAAAAACTTTTGTTTTAGACATTCTCTAGTCTCCATGTGTTAGATGAAAGCTTTCACTTTTACACTAGTAAAGAATTGTATATAATAGATCAATAGTGAAGAATTAAATTTTAAATATTCTGATTTTGAGAATTCTTATATCTTTACATCAGATGGAGAGAAATTGTAGAATCCATTATTTGTATAGACTCAACAGACTCCTCCATTGAAGGTCTCTTAGTGACATGAACTTTCTCTTTTCCCAAACAGTTTGTTCATTCCCTCAACTTCATCTACAAGACTGTAATGTCTGGAGAGCTCACAACTTGGCCAACAATTACAGTGATATCATCAAGTTTTCCACCTGCACAAGAACAAACATATAGAGTCAGCTGAGGCAACAAGAAGAAACAAAATCCTATTTAAAAGCGGAAAAGTTATGCCTATGAGCTTCATCCCAAGGATTTTCTTCCACAGAGGAACATCAAATCCCTGCAAAAGGGAAATTTTCGTCATTTTGATATCTTTGGTAACAAGATGTATCCATAAGACATGACATTCGTCAATTCAATCAGATGATCTTACCTTGTCCCTAGCCTCTATTGAATAGGGCGAATCAAAGTTGGAATCATTCGAGTGATCGTGTGCCAGTTTAGCTAATGCCTTTGCTAGCATCAAAATTTGATCTCAGTAAGTTATTATGTAACTGAGTTGCTAAATCTCTGATCAATGAATCAAATAACAAAAACATATACCAGCCTCAGCAGCGCCACTGAATCTGGCTGTTGTTGAAACGATCTCATGGTCAAAAACATTGTCGAAAAGCCCATCCGTGCCCATCACAATGATGTCTCCCTCCATCATTTCCACACTGCTGACCTGTTTTTGGAGAGAGATTAGCTGAAAATCATGATATAACAGTGGATGGTAATAAGAGAAACACCATACATTGGCATCAAGGTATGTTTGGGTAACCACTTCCGAACTTAGTTGATAAGGGCAGTCAAAATAATGTTCTTGTGGAGAAGAAGAGTAAATTATCTGACCTGTTGAGCAAAGCAACCACAGAATCTCATTGTTATTTACACAACAAATATAACGAAAGATAATAGCACTGTAATTTTCCCAAAATTCGAATAAGTGAAAGGCAGTTTGTTATATAACCTTCTCGGATAATCCTTAATCCACAATCCCCAACACTAGCAACCTTCAAAGTTCCATTTCTCTCCAGCATGGCAACAATTCTACTCAGTTAAAAGGAAAGTTGAATTAAATAATGGTATCACTGGTCGAATGTATATGTATGTGAACAAAACAAAAGACCACCAATGGAATTGGAGCCCTTTAATTAACTTACATCGTCGCTGAACCAATAGATGAAGTAGCAGCATGTGCCTTCTGTATGAGAATCTGAGGGTCATAATTGACCTGGTGAACGGTAAAAATACCTCAGCTATGCGAGCTAACAAAAAGATATCACAAACCTATCTACTCAATTAGAGAAAAACGACTTGGACAATCAAATTCTTGACATGAATCGAGCTGGAAATATCGAATGAAACAATAACCACAGTACCTCTGCATCCTCCACCAAGTATGAAGTATTAGCCATCAATTCGCGAGAAAATAAAGAAGGATCCACATTCTGTTCAGCCCAACTGGAAATTGCAAAAAGAGAATAAATAAAACACGAATTTGGAATTCAAGAAATCTTTAATGTCAGTAATGCTTCAAAATTGGTGAACCAAATTACTGATAATGTTGATTGCTATTATATTTGTTACAGAGTTTGGATGTTTATTATTGCTCCTTTTTCTTTTAAAATCATATTGTTTATAGTTCCATAATCCATACCCAGAGACACCATCAGCAACAGCAATAACTCCCCCATTGTAGCCGCTAACAAAGAAAGCATCTTCACCGCCTCTGTCAACCTTCAAACAAAGATCAAAACTTGAAGAACGAACATCAAACAAGTTTGCTAATTTGATTCACCAAAGTTTCATTTGGAGTAAAGCAACAAAATTATAACAGAATTTGCAAGTGTAAATATACAACCTTGTTGGGGTGTGGAATAAGGTGAGTGCCAACACAAATGGACAACTCTGACCTAACAGCCATGTAAAAAAAAAAAAAAAAAAAATCAACCCACTTGTCCCCATCATTTGCATACAATTTTAGGCCACTAAAATAATCAGAATATATTACCAAAACAAAAAATCAAGACTCAATATGCATGGTGGCTCACCGTGAGTGAAGTGGGTTGAGTTCAGAGGAAGTACAAGAGAGCAATCTACTTCTCTTAAAAGGTAAGATTTTTTGGGACTGTGAGGTATCAAAGAATGGTCTACATGAAGAAACTGAAGCTCTGAAAATGGGAATCGCCATTTTTCCCGCTTCAACTTCGTAATTGGTCTGAGTCTCGCTTGCTCTCTCTCTCTCTCTCTCTCTCTCTCTGTAACTTCAGGTTTTGCAGTTGCGGAGCTGTGTACGTGTGGTTGAAGTTGAAGTTGAGCCATCGTGCCACGTCAAGTTCAATGTGGATAAATATCAATTAATCGGTTCTACCATACATGAAGCACCAGTGGTCTAGTGGTAGAATAGTACCCTGCCACGGTACAGACCCGGGTTCGATTCCCGGCTGGTGCATGTTTCTTGTTTTATTGTTTTCTTCTTCGGCTGAAAAAACCATCTTTGATTTGATTGATTTCAAAGTTTCCCTTTTTTGGATTTATATAACATTCCTCTGTATCTTTTTTTTTTGGAGATTCGACGAACAATGAACGCTGCTTCAACTGATTTCAATCAAGGCAAATCCTTTTTTCTTTCCTCGATTGTTTTCTGTTGTTCTATTGAATTTTGTTTAACTAATCTGCGGTTATGTGTGTGTATTTGCAGAGATCAATGGTGGAAGCGACTCGGACACGAGTCCCGAAGATTCACAGGAATACTACCAGCCGATCTCCGCCGTCGATCATAACGACGAAGATTCAGATCCGGATGCAGCGAACTCGGACGCGGGTGATAGTGACGGTCACAATCTCCCAAACGGCTATCACGTCGTCGAAGAAACGGAGAACAGAATGTCGTCGATGCACATAAACAATGACGTATCAGAGGAAAAGAGCGGCAGCAGCAGCGAAGACGAAGTAGAGGAGCATGATGAGTCGGCGGTCGCGAGAGCGTTTAGAGAGGACGAGAATCGAAGGAACGCTCCGTTGACTCCGGAGAATGCAACGAGAGTGATGGATGCTATGCGCGGCGTCTCGTTCGGCGGCTCGGCCCCCGATTGGATCAATATGATTCCTGAGGATCGCTGGATTGATCAGCTCAGAAGAATCAGACAGCCACCGCCAACCGCATCTTCTACTAATGTTCAAAACTAGACTGAAACTGTAATCGGTGCTTCATTGTTCTGGTCTTCAAGTTTTTTGATTTCTGATAGATTTATCAAGAGTTGAAATTTGTTTTAATGGAATTTTATTGTGATCAAATACAAGTAAGTGTTACACATGATTGCTAAACAAAGTCTGCCATTACAAAAGTAATCCTTGACTCGAACAATACTCTAAATGGTCTCTCAAACTAAGAAATTCAAGCTTTGAAGTTTGAACTCTGTTGGTTGCCGGAAAGAGCAGGTAATCGCAGAGGAGCAACCTTTGATCGCCCTCTCAAGCACCGATATTCTCAATCTCCGCAGTTTTGTTCACTCTCTTGAAAATGCCAGCAATAACCTGAAACAAGATTAGAATATGCTCATAAGGTTGAGGCAACTGGTATATGAATTCGGGTAACAAGATGTAAAATCTTCCGCCCTTAATCTTATCTTACCTTTCCTGGTCCCAATTCGTAACTTTTCGTTAACCCCTTAGAGAGAAGAGTCTTCACTGTCGTTTCCCATTGAACGGGGGATGTCACCTGTGATATCAATTTTTCGAGTTTGATTACTGATTCTTTGATATAAGAAAGGAGAAACTGAGACTTTTTAATATCCATTCGCTTACCTGGCTTGCCAATATCTTCTTAATAGTTTCAGGATCTGCATGTGGTTGTGCATCAACATTAGATATAACAGGTATTCTTGGAGATCTGATCTGTGTTGATGCCAATGCAGCCTCCAGTCTTGACACAGCTGGTTCCATGAAACCTGTATGGAATGCACCAGCGACAGCTAGACGTACCTGAGAAATATCGAAAGTGAGATACTTGCTGTGCACGGATAGAACTAGACACTCAACTAACAATCGAGGAGAAAAGTACCGTCATTCGAGCCTTGAAGGACTTAGCTTTGGCTTCTACTGCTTCTATTCCTTTAACACCACCGGATACTGCATAATTCCCCTATCCAAGTCGAAAACATTCCATGTCGAATTCAATTTACATACCAGACTAAGCGAAAAGAAAACACCCATCTAGATTTTTATCGAGTATCTTACAGTACACAGATAATTTGCAATTTGAACTTTGTTATCTTCATCGACTTCTTGATTGGCTGCGTCACAGAGCTGTTGAACCTTATCTGAATCCAAGCCTATTACACTGACCATGGCACTTTTAGCAGCATCAGCAGCTTCCTGGAGGTAGTTGAAAAACATATATGAAGTATCTGTGCCAGAACAATAAATTTACAATATTCATTATCCAATCATATAAAGTTTACCTGCATAGCTTCTCCCCTTAGTTTGACCAGCCGGAGTCCGTCTTCAAAGCTTGTAATTGGAACCAAATCCAGGAATAAAAAGGGGAAATATCAGTGATAGACAGATAGATCTAACTAGAGTAATTGATGAAAAACATGAACAATAGAATGGAAGGTTTTCTATAAATAAGATCTATATTTTCCGAGTTACTTAGCAATTAGCATTCGAAATTTCATGACATGCTTACTCACAGATTCAATGTTTAGGATTAATTAGAAGAATGGTTCCATGGTATAGAAGCAAGGAGATGATAAGTTGATTTGTTAAGGGGAATGATTACCTGAAAGCTCCAGCAAAGGCTAAAGCGGTGTATTCACCCAAACTCAGACCACATGTGACGTCAACAGAATCAATTATTTGCTGGCCTCCATCACGAGCTCGGAGAAGCTCCACTGCAGCTAAGCTGGTGACGTAGATGGCAGGCTGCAAAGATGCAGAATTTGATGCTAATTAACAACATTTCTATTCCACAGATAAAAGAACACAATTCAAAAAATCAACACCGAAAGACTGCATAAAATTCAATCAACAATGGGATCAATCAAGACGATTGGTTCTTACCAAAGATCAACTACTGGGGACCGAGAATTTCAACATAGAGACGTATTTCTAATGAAAATGAGGACTAACATGTTCATTATAAGTAAAGAGTCGACTTACAACTATATAACTATTTCTACAACAGTTTTTCCCCCTTTTGCAGGCATATGAAATCATAAATTCTAGCCAAGACAATCATAATATAAACGAGAGTACCTGGCTTATAACAGTTGAATCAAGCTTCTCTTTTGGTCCACTGGTACAAATTTCTAGAAGATCAAACCTGTATAAAACATAGACAATATCAAAAACAAAAAACATATTAACATATCTTGACAGAAAATGATAAACTTTGAGCCAAACATATAACCAAATACTATAGAATAGATATCAAAAAGAAATTCTTTGTAGGTATCGGAAAATTAAAAAGTTTTAGGCAAGCTACCCTAATATATCATTTGCTTTTTTGTATAACTCTGCAGCAACAGGGAGACTCTGAGCCTCCTTTCCCATTCCAACTGCTTGCGCACCCTGAGATATATATAAAAAAAAAAAGTAAATATAGATTATCTAAAACACAAAAAGACATTGAAGAGAGAAAAAAAAAAGGTTGAAAGAGTTAAAAGAGTTAAAATCAAGGATTGACACTGGCAAAATGAGAGCAATTCACAGTTGTCATTAATCACCATCCATTTTTCTTTATATCCTACACGAGGCTATGTCCAAGCAAGGATACAAGTCAATGCAGGCATGATAGTTACTAGAAAAGAAACCAGTGCGGAGAAAGCAAATTTTTTCTTTTTCCCCATAGTTGCACATTACATGCAGTAGATGGAAAACATAGGTAACCACTGTAACTGGCATGACATATAGCAACTAATATATAAGATGTTGCAGAGATTAAAAGTGATTTTTGTAAAATTACCTCCTCATAGTCAATTCTGATCCTTGTTAATGACAAATTTTCAAAAGGATAAGTAAGATTTCTAGCATTCACTACCTCCCTATTTAACATATCTAAATTGGTTACTTTTCATGAAAATTTGCTCATGGCGGCCAAAATACTCAAAGCAGTACTAGTCTATATTCCAAAACCATTATAAAATCATGTCTAACTAAATGCATCCATTAGCTTCAAGATTTGCTGAAATGACAGTGATCAAGCATTCCTCAAACTAACATTTCCAGTTACAGCTTCATTTCTCAGATGATGCTACCCTATAGAATGCATATACACATATATCTGCACATTTACCTTTATTAATTCACTCATCATTCGTAATCCAACCTTGAGACAGAACACATTCACTATCGCAGCTCTATCATTCACTCACATAATTGTATAAATTACAAATTCTTTAAAGAAAAATAAATAAAACCCAGTAAAATAAATTCATGATCTTTAACATAAAATTCAAAGTACTTTATAATGAAACAAGACAGACCTGCCCAGGGAACAAGAAAGCAGAGGTGGGTTTGTAGTCAGCAAACAAGGCATCATCAACAAGAGTTTGTTGTTTGCCAACAGAGACGCTCATGAAAACCCCAGATCGAAAAGAGCGTCGAGACCCCAGTTTCGTAAAAGAAGCGGAGGCAGCAGAGCCATTGTTGAAAAAGGTGTGTTTTTGTAGAGAAATGGAAGGGAAAGCGATGGAGGAGGCCATTTTCGAGGTGAGAGAATGTGTGCAATGCGAAGAAGAAGAAGAAGAAGAAGAAGGGGTGCGCAGGATAAGTGGGCGATGAATCAGACTGTGCATCTATGTTTGTTTGTGTAATTGTGTTTGTCTCAGCGGAGATCACAAAGCTCGAGTCTTTAGTTAAGAGAGAAACGGTTGGACATGTCATGAAAACCTAAGATACTGACCAACTGTCACTTGTGTTTGGTTATTGCTATTACCTAACTTCAACTAGAGCACACCAACTCTAGGGTTGGGAATTCGAATCCCACCTTATTTACGAAACCCAAAAAAATCTCCGATTGTAGAAATAGTTACCCAGGTTATGCTTATAATGGTTGATCTAATTATGTTCCAAAACCTTGATCCGTCCGATATATTATACACATGTTTGCTCAGTTAGCTTTTAAAACAAAATTTTCATAGAACCATTATCATTTATTTATTGGAAATATCAACAATGTAAGGACAATGAGTATCCATCCATACATATATAGCTTACAAGAAGTTACAAAAGGTAACTGGTTTCTCTGAGTTGTGAAAAAATTACAGTATTTGTTGCTGGCTTGTTACAGTAGAAAGAACACTGGAATAGGTTTGGAAAATCAACTTCAGTTTCTGGGAATGGTACAAAGATTACTTCTCCTCCGATTGTTACGACTTGCTCTTTGAATCCGGTGAGCCTCGAATGTGTATATACTATTTATATTACAATGAAAGGCATGATGGACAATTCAAGAGGTAACAATCGATGAATACGAAAAAGTATGCATGTATATCCTGTAAACACAGAAAACACAAATGAAACAGTCAAATATAAATTGGAATTTAATCACAAATACCTGGCTGAAATGTCTAATGTATATATGCATCCTACTAAGGTATCGACTTATCAAAGGCATCACACTGAATGTCTTTGCAAATCGAACTACTTCCATTTTAGCTTTGCTCTAGCGAAATACGATTAAGAAAGAATGGATTGTGAACTGGCTATCTAGCATACCTAATCAATTAATTTGCTCGTTTCTATGTAAAATCAACAACGTGGAGTTCACTAAATGTGTCCCAGTTGCTCCTTATTGCTCTTGCTTTATCGTCTTTTATTTCAAGGACCTGGTGAACAGAAGTAAAAACAGTAAGATCCTCCTCAATGTTATAAAATTAAAAACAAAGACACTTGACAGAAAACAACATGGATAGAATATTAGAGAAGAATTTTTGAATATATTTATAACTTGACAGAAATATACATGGATTGAAGTTAGATATCAAATAAGGATTTGCAAAGCTACTTGAATCAAATTATAAAAAGCAAGTTGTTTATGGAAGCTTAGAGACATGAAATATGTTTCGTCAACATATCCTACAGGTCACATTCTCCCACATAAATGGAACCCCGAAACTCCTTCAAATAATTCCAAAACCAATTCGTAATGGAAAAAACTGTTATAGAACAATCACACGTTTTTATACACACAGAAGATGTTTAGATTGACACTTAGTATTTAGTATAGGCTGGAAAATTTCTAATATTGTAACAATGTGCCACCATAAATAAAATTACCTCTGGTCTTGAATAAAGAACTCCGCTAGACATTCCCACATCAATTCGCCATATACTACAATTATATTCACTGCAGGGAAATACCAAAATTGTAACAATTATATTCAGATGGTGAGATGGAAGTTGCAGTTGCAAAAACTGCTGCCTCATTGAAATTGAAGCGAGATCACATACCAATTGACTCCTGTGGTTTGAGGTGTATGCCCCACCACCATTGCCTTAGCACCAACTGCTTGAAGTGTCTCTTGAAGAATTGTATTTATCTGATTACAGTTCCAAGAGCCACACACGTGAATATATCGCAACATTTCACAACACAGTATTAACTCAGAATCCCACTTGAGTAATCCATTAAGTTAATGTATATGAAGTTGGAAATTCAAAAGACATAGCCAAATCCAAAATAAACTACCAGTTTATGAGAAATCTTCTGAATCATCTCACGGTTATAATGATTCATGCATGTGTACTTTTGAAAATCAAGTAATCTCCACATAATTTCAATTTTCGAACGAGATAAAACTTTTGAATAATGAAGGGATGGAAATAGTTGATGCTATTCAATATACTTGCCTGGCTGATCTGACAGTCTTCCAAATCAGAAGTATCTCTGGAGTATAAGCGGTTCCAAACAACACTGTCATAGCCATGGGTGGCTAAGAAAGGGATGCGAGGACTACCATCACTGTCACCAAGACCTCTCATCCAGTCGGATACTTCCCTGTTCATCCTCTCTATGCCATATGCCACTGTGAAGCACCAACACACCTATCAGGCATTTCAAACAAGGAGAGACGAAACTTCTTACATGTGTACAAGTGCTGATGATGTGAAAAATCCAAGTTATCGAAATGACAGAATCAGTAATACCATGTCGAGGAAGAAGGCCACCGTGACAGAATAGCCAGTCATTGACCTTGAGAACAACAGCGTGCCTTGCCAACTCGCAAGCCAATGGACCACCCGGTCTAAATAGGACTGATCTGGCAATCACCCCCTTTTGCCTCTGTCCTAATAATTCAAAAACCATATCAGAAAAAGATTCTGAAATGTCACTAACCAGAACAAAGTAACCATAAACTGTTGTAAGTTATTCAAGTCATTAACGAGTAATTATGCATTCAAACATGGTTTTCGTTTCGCTGCCAAACAAATATGCTCCCTAACTCCCTTCATGATAAGTTAGCTTCACTAGCTTTCATTCGGAGATCCTTGTTGAAAGTTAATTAATAGGAAAGAGATTTACTACCTTCACTAAATTCAAAGGGCCCAAAAAGTTTTTGGACATTCTGCGATCCTCTTTCCATCTTTTAGATGCGCCAACCCAGCTGACAAAAGCTTCTTCACAGTCATAGTGATAGTCATTCAAGTAGTCCAGGAAATCAGTGCACTCATCAAATCCCCCAGAGTCTACATATCTAAAGTCGCCTTCAACATTCATAGTCTCATGATTTCCATTTACCTACATCCAACAGACTATCAGCAAACTATTAAAGTTTTCACAAAACGAGACGGCAAAGTTTCACAAATAATCCTTGAGATTCAACAAGCGAAATTAATGAGAAAGCTTGCAGAAGGAATCTACACATTATGGATATAAAGAGTTACACTTTCTTGAGTGACCAGACACGAATACGTAGCAACTTGAACATAATAAATAAGTTATGAACACTGAACAAAGCTATTTATAAGTTTAGCAGCATGAACCTGAAACACTGCTCCACCTTCAGCTTTCGCCTGTATATCCAGTGACCGCAGTAAGGATAATATGGCTATTTCATCTTCACCTCTATCAAGTACATCTCCGAGCTGAATCAGTACCTGTCCCCAATAAAAAGATTATCATCGGCTATGATCATTCAACTATGATGATCTCCATCTACCAGACACTTTAATAATTCATTTCTTGAATCAGACTATAACAACAATGTCACAAACAACAAATTTCCTAAAAACTGCATATCAGGTGATCCAATGCAGCTGACAAGCATATAAACTACTATCTAAAATAAAAATTGGTCATGATTATTTGAGTTCAAGGCAACTATCAAAATTGTCGGGTTCTTTACCTAATAGTTTAAGCTTTTAGGTCGAGCTATTACTAGATGAAATGATTATTAGAGTTCAACAATTTTATGGTTTTCAAGTCAACTAAAGAAACACAA
Source organism: Acer campestre (assembly GCA_954870605.1). Lineage (NCBI taxonomy): Eukaryota > Viridiplantae > Streptophyta > Magnoliopsida > Sapindales > Sapindaceae > Acer > Acer campestre. The sequence continues at coordinate 63,289,035 of OX940800.1, forward strand.
GAACAAACAACCAAGTTCTCTGCAATTATGCAAATGATAAAAAAAAATAAAAATAAATAAATAAATAAATTGATACCGTTTGTCCACCAGTCCAGAAGTCTTGACCATCAGAGCTCAACACACCAGCTATCTCCAGTGCACATCTTGCTTGGTCAATGTCTCCATGAAGATCACCAACTACACTCAACACATGCAAAACACAAACAAAATAATAAATAAATAAATAAATGAAAATGGGTTCAACCCAGATGCAAAAATAAACCATAAAAGTGAAAGAAGACGAACCGGCAACGATACGGCGGCCAGGAGCAGAGACAACAGTGGGAGGATTGCCACTGACAACTATAGGCTTCAAGGCAGCTCCGGCTATGCCACTGCTGACATTGTTGTTACTCAAAGTCAAAGAAGAACAAGTTTCTGATAGCTTTCGAGGCTGTGAAGAAGAAGAAGAAGAAGGTGGCAGAGGTAGTGAATTTAGACAAAGTGAAGAAGAAGCCATTTTCTTGAATTGAATTGACATCATCATATCATGAATCAATAAAAGCAGAGGTTTTGAGGCTTATGTTTTTCGTTTTCTGGTCCTCTATAAGTTAAATAAAATAAAATATCCCAAAAAGGAAAAAGTTGGTCACTTCTCAGCCTTGTGTTTTGTATATCTTGTTTATTTTTTGTTTCCTGAATTTTTCTGGCTACAGCAGCAGCTTTGCCTTGTAAATACCTTCATAGAGATTATCACACAAACAAACATTATATTTGTAAAGTTAAAAATTCATTAAAAGATAAAAATTCGATCAATTTCCTTTTAAAATCGTTAAATTTCAGCTGTAATAAATTTGTTCTGTTTGCTTCTTCACTTTTGCATTGAATTGCTAAATGTCCTAAGAGGAAACGATGACGTTTAGTGAGATGAATATTTGGGCCTGACACAAGCGGCCCATATGGATGGGCTGGACTATGGTTCTAGTTTTGGGCCTCACACAAGCGGCCCATGTGAATATTTAGCAAAGTTTGCAGCTTCAGGCCCATTCTATGCACTTGGGCCTCCATTAATCTGAGCAAATATATATGATGTTTGTGATTAATAGTAAGCCTCTTACAGTCACTAGTATAAATAAAATTATAAGCTAAAGTCGATCATTTCCATCTTCAACTCTCAAATTCATAGCGGTTGACCACCCATAGTTATTTATAAAATCTATTAAAAAAAAAAAAAAAAAACTCAGAAAAGCTCTGCAATCAATCTTCGAATACATAGAAAAAGAAGGAAAAAAAAATAGATTTGGAAATGGGCAAATCAAACCATTTTGATTAGATGATCGTGATCATAACTCATAAGTGGGATGGGATGGGATCATGGGACCTGCAGGCACCGAGAAGATTCAAAGTGAGTAGAATCTAAATCCTAACTCTACCCCCATGAACCGAAAGCTTTTTGTTTATAGCCAAATTGTCCTTTCTCCAATCTCCACTACTCAAAAAAACAAAAACTCTCCAACAAAAAAAATGGTGATTGATCAAATTAAAGATCATTATATCAAATCAATTTAATTGGCAATATACCTAACAAATGATCTTGCAAATTATTATAACTTTATTTTCCACTTCTTCCAAGAATCAGTTTATCTCTATCTCGATCTCCGGTACTCTATGTATCCCATTGACAAATTAAATGGTCATATATAATTTGGCAAAGATGTCATGCATATATATGATATTTCAAGATTAAAAAAAGGGTTTGTGTTGTGTTGTTTATGAATATATATAAAGCTGTTAAAGTTCATGAATATAAAAATATGAAACCTGATCGAGTTGAAATGAAAAGATAGAAGACCAATCGAGAGCGGAAAAGAAGGCTTAAAAGAGGCTGCCATTCTGTCAGCTGGTCTACTAGAAATTATATATATATATATATGTATAGTATGTTCATTACATAGCCATTGCAGGAAATAGATATCATGTTTCTGTCTTTTTGTTTTCACTTATATTTGGGATGCCCTAATTAAGAGATATCGAGTACTCTCTGACACGGATTGTTTGTATCTTTATCTTATTATACTGGTTTTGAAATCAAACGATTGATTCATTACAAATATAACATTTAACTTCACTTTTATATATAATATTTATAGTATTACAAGTTTAGTATCCAACATACCAATTTAACATGATTGATTTTGTATAAGAATCTTAGCAAAACCCTACTTGCAAAGTTCAAATGTACAAGCATGCATATACCAATTTAAGATGATTGATTTTATATAAGAATCTTAGCAAAACCCTACTTGCAAAGGTCAAATATTTGTATAAGCATGTATGATGATTAAAAAAAAAAAAAAAAAAAAAAAACTTGACTAGGGTAGGTAACAGTTGTAATTTATTGACTATGGTAGGTAACAATTGTAATTTACTAGCTAGAGGAAGGACAGAAAAAACCTAACCCTAACCCTAACCCTAGCTAAGATGAATGAAAGTTTTTACTACAATATATAGAAGAAAGCTAGATATACATGGAGATGTATACAGATGATGAAGACGAAGATATAATATAGCTAGGGCTACAGTGAGCGAGACTGTGAGAGTCTATGGAGTTGAGGAGCATGGTGCAAATTGAAAGCTTGCCGGCCCCACAAACCAGCACTACTATTCATTGATAGATGATGATGATGAGGTGGCCCTGCATGGTGGGTGTGGGTGCTTGATCCGGCTCCAGCGTCAAGTGGAATGGTAGAATTGGGACAAGTTAAATGAAGTGGGAGAACAAATGTGAGGCACATTGTCGGTGTAGGCCCGGCCTCTCCCTCTCTCTTGCATGAGAAAATCTTCTAAACTTTCATATACGGAAATTACGTGATTTGATATCTTTTGATATTTGACCTCTCTTTTGTGCAAAATATATAATCCCCACCCACGTCTCTCTGCCTACCTATATATCCTACACTTTCTCATCATCTGGATCCGTATCAAGTTTTAAAAAATCTTGTAACACAAGAATTTTATTGTGCAGTTCATATATATATATATATATATAATATTTAGTAAAATAAAAGTTCATATTATATTTCCATCAAAAAAAAAAAAAAAAAAAAAAAGTTCATATTATTAGATGATTCGAATTTTTGTACGACTTCTTTCAATCTCTGGATATTCCACTAATATCTCCACTCAATTCTACTTTATTACCTTTTTTTTCTATAAATTCTACTATCAATAATACCTCTTTTTGACAATCAAATTATCATTTCTTCTATCATTATATGTTTGACTCTTTCTACATGCATATCTTATTTATCGGTAGTGTTTAGGGTAATTTTATTTGGTTCGATACATCAGCACAGAGCCCGAATTCATAAAATCAAATCTTCACGACATCAGGCCACATCAGCTCAACAAGCCAAGTATAGCAACGGCGAGCTGGGAAGTAAAAAGCAAGTCGCTCGTCAAAGGAATCAACTCACCAGAGCATCCTTAAATAGCTAATTGAAAAGAGCTCGTCACCCACAAAACAAATAGAAGATATCCTCAATATTATTATAAAATTGGATTCCAGCGTATCTTCTGCAAAATCTGGCATTATATTAGGCAAGACAGTTACAAATATGAAGATTCAAAAGATAAGTCACACAATGAATGCAAATCCTTGCATCGTGAATACATGAAGACTCGATTCACCAAGAATCTCGTTTAGATAAGATCCTTAGGATCTCGCTTAATCATAATCTTTGCTTACACGAAAAGGACTAAGGAAACACCATAATTCCTATATAAACACATGTATCAAGCAAAGAAAAGAGAGACACCACAAACACTACATCACTTGTAAATTGCAATCATTTTTACATAATAAACATTTCTTTTTCTCTATAGTTACGACAACCGTGGTTTTTTCCTTACTTTATGTGTTTTTCCTCATACAAATCCTTTTTATCATTTTCTTTTATTTGTTACTTATCTCACCAACTCAAAGTCTCACACACATAGTAAAAAGAAGTTCGAGATCACACCTCATTGGTTGATCAAGTCATTGATATGCCAATGTGTTGTTGATTAGATTTGATCAAAAATCGAAGTCAACAGGTAGAATACTCAAACTCAACTCTCATAATTTCCAAGAGATTTTTCTCACCTATTCATGTTGATTTTAATTTACACAATCTTTCTAAGAATACTCCACACCCCCCACTAGATAATTTTTTGAAGACTACTTTATGACAATTGGGGATTTGGGTTGTTTACTATATTAATTAGTATTATATATAATAATTTAATAATTAATTATTGTTGAGATTCTTGAGAATATAACATGGGGATGGCCGGTTGGTGGTGAGTGAATCGTGATATGCTACAAGCCTACTAGAAAAGACTTGAGAGAAGAAAGGGGGCCAGAATTGGGGTGAAGCCTATTGTTTACACGTGGCAATTAAAAGCTTGATTTGACACGAATGAATACCATCTTCATATTATGGGAATGGCTACGGTACGAAAAGGTGTTTGTATAATACGAACATCGTTTTGAGAATAACTACATGATTTGATCTAATGTAAAGTTGGTTTTCAAATAGTAAAATTATTCCCAAAATTAGCTCAAGACTAACCTTAAATTGTTTCCAAAAAATATTACCGTCATATCCTCGTATTATATTTAAAAATATGTTGGGGTGTGCCGACTAAAGGTTTTAGACTATCTATGACTTTAAAAATTTACCTTTTTACATGTTCAACAAATTAATAATGTTTTTAAGATAGCTCGTATCAATAATGCTGTTGAGATAGTCGGTAACCATTATAATATATATATATATATATTCATACGATCAGTGACGGACCTATGTGGGGTTAAGGTAGGCTTTACTCTGACTCCCTTGAAAAAATTAAATTAATAAAAAAAATAATTTAAATTAATTAAATAATTAATTTTAATTTCTAGTTTGAGTAAAAATAATAATCTTTCTTTCTTTCTTTTTTTTCTTCTTTCCATAATAATAATTATTTCTCCTCATTTTTTAAATTTGGTTCAACTTATTTATCAATATCAATATTTAGATATGTTTGAATAAATATTATGGCTTTAAATATTTTATTTTATTGCTTAAAAATTATATTTTATTTTGTTTTGAAACTTTAGGGTTATTGTTAAATATAGATGATGAGATTTTAGGAGTAATCCAATTTAATTTAATCTAATCCAATTTTAAAGTTACAAAGTAATTATATTGTTAAATAAATTTCGTTAAATTTCACATAACATTATATTAGTACATTTAGAATGAATCAAACTAAATAAGAATATTGTATATTTTAATTAATGTTCGCAATTGTGTTTCATATTTCTCTTATAATTTAATTTGATTTTTAAAAAATAAAATAAAATTTTGTAAATTATTTATTTAGAATATACTTTTTACGGAGACGTCTCACTATGTTCTCTTAATTATGTGATATCGATGTTCAATAAAAAAAAAATTATAAAAAAAATCTAGCTTACCTCAATCTTCGATCCTGATTACGTCCTTGCATACGATTTCGATCTATTATATTATTATTATATATAAAAAATGATTGTGAATAATCGATACTCGATGTATTCTTCTTGTAAGTCTTAACAAGTTTTGACCCATTAAACACCGCTACAATTATCAAAAAATAAAGAATTTTTTTAATTATTAAATTAAATAGAATTTAAGTTTATAATTATATTAAATTTAAACATCTTTTCATGCAAGTACGGTAAAATTAAAACAAATCAAAGCTGGAGAAAACCTAGCTAGGCCTAGCTAGCTATAAGCAATACAAAAAATAAAATTCCAGTTTAGGCTCTCAAGTCTCAATGAGCTTGCAAACAAAACACGTGATGACAAAAAATATGACCCAGATCGATCGAATCCCATATTATATTTGGTTAAATTGTCAATCACAGTGAGATATTTGCATGCACGAATCGATTTCTGGAAAACGTATTGATAAGAACAAGCATTTGTAAACACTATTGACAGCTATATACGTACGTAAAAGTTGATTTTTTTAAAAAAATTAAATTAAATTTCTTCAATAAAATTTAACAATAATGCTTAGTCAAGCTTTCTTTTTATATAAAAAAAAATATTATAATTATTATATGAAGTAGGACCCCAGAATTTATAATAGAGCAGAGAAGGATATAAAATATGAAAGATGGGTTTCAACTTTTCGGCAGAGTAGGGCAGAGGTTCAGTGCTGCCAGAAAAAGTCTTTATAAGAAGAGGAATAATATGACCAAAACACCCAGAGATTTTGGTTTTTCCCAATGGAGAAATTTATTTGTATGTAATTGATGTTTCGTCAGATGCCTGTGGGGCATTCATGTCCATCCATCAATGTATCGAATTTAATTTTCTTTCAGAGACTAAAAACTTTCAACATGCATGTCGGGTTAGGTTTGAATAATTTAATATTTTGAATTCAATATGTTAATTGAGTTTAATAAATTAACCCAAAATATTTTGTTTTAAATGTAAAGTAGACAAAATTGATCGGTATACATTTTATGAGTAATGATCGGTGAACAAAATCAACAATTCCATGAGATTGGTTTCTGTTGGTAACATTAAAGTATTCATGGAAGGGCTTATCCGATCTTTGTACGTAAACCCTTATAAAGAATAATGTGGTAAATAATGTGATGTTCACATACCATAATATTTAAATATGAATTTGAAAAAATTGTTTGCTAAACCTATTAGGTATTACTCTCTATTGTAAGATGACATTGGCTAGGATTTGAAATCGTAAATGGCAAACCTCGAAGTGGGAGAGATGATGGAGTGTGGTGGCACCTGGTGCGTACGAAAAGGCAAGGTGGGGGACTGGGGGTGGTGGAGGTGCAAGTGCCGAGGCTGGGGAGTCCCTATGAGAGTCAGTCAGACAAGTCAGAAAAAAGAGGACCATAGAATGAATTGAATGACCAGGCCCCAATGCACAATTTTCCCTTCGTCCAAACAACTTTGCTTCTAATTCGATTCACGATTTTTATATTTTTCTTCACAACTTTGCTTTTCCATCCATCTTTCATTCATGTCTTGATGATGATATGACCATATCCATATTTTTGTTTTTTATTTTCTTCCGTTTGTTTGGAGTTTTGGTGCCCATCAGTCTGACTTTCATTTAAATAGAACTTGATTGATTGATCGATAGATAGATAAGTTTGATAAAGGCAATTGAAAAACTACTTTTGGTGCCCATCAATCTGACTTTCATCTTTTGACTTGGTTCATCTGACTTGCTAATTTTATCTACCATATTTATACTATCTTAAGAATTAAGATCCACGGTTAGGGCACCGTTGGTCCGTTTGCTTTGATGATTATGAACGAAATTAGAGGGGAATTAAAAGAACTTGCTTCCTGGCTGGGTGAGAGAGGGAATCAATCTGATTTTTAAGTTATCGTTGTAAACGTACCTTAAGATTCTTTTATGCTCGAATCTTAATTAGTAAACGTATCCTTAATGTTTGAAAACCACCTTGAAAAAGATTGGTATCCACTAAGGAAGCACAGATACGGATATGGATACGGGATACGAATGCGGCACGATACGAGGATATGGTAAATCTCCAAAAATTAGGATACGGATACGGCAGGATACGTCAATTAAAATAATATATATTTATATTTTTTAAAAATAAAAATATATAAAAGGATATTTGATAATTCATTCAAAAATCAAAACATATTTATATCCAATCATCTAAATAAAACATGTTACATAACAACCTAAGTCATAACAATGTAACATATTACAATATCCAAATTAAGTCGTAACATATTACAAAATTGAAAATCCAAATAAAATATACGTCACATAAGTTATAGTATATTACAAAATCCAAATAATACATAAAATAAACTCATAAAATAGATACTAATTTCCTAATTAACTTCATTATCATCATTCACATTGTTAAAGGATCTAAATAATTCGGCATCTAACTCTAGTTCATCAAGTAAAAGGTTTGCAATCTTAAGTATCCCGTTATTCTCCATGTCAATGGAATCAAAGCCAAAATTTCTTTATAGTTTCATTTTGACCTCTAATATTTTGAAATTATAATTTGACCTAGTTTTATACTAAAATAATTATAATATTGCCTCAAACGTATCCTCCAAATATCCCTCAAGTATCCTCCAAGTATCCTCCAGTCAAACTTATGAAAGAGTCAACGGATACGCCATTTGGTGTATCGGATACGTATCCTGAAGTATCCGGGAAGTATCGGAACTGTATACGAGTTCGATATGAGTTACCTCCACCAAATGAAGTATCCGTGCTTCCTAGGTATCCACATGCTGTAACTAGACTCTACCATATATATTACATATTCTTTCATATCAAACCCTAGGATTGTGTTTGTTCACATGATAAAATCATTTGTTGGTATTGACTTCAAACTTCAAAATTCGGTAATTAATAACTTTTAATTTGAATTTGTATTTTCAGTATAAACCTTTTCAAAAATTAACCATGGCCATTCAAGATATACTATTTGTCCATCCTTCTATGTTACAAATATGGAACCCACGATTGTATGATATTGTTCGTTTTGGGTTCAAGTCTGTACGAATTTACTTTTGGGACTTTAGATCTTATACCGATGAAGATAGTGTTCATACTTATATACCCATAATCATCCTCATATTTAACCAACGTGGGAATTTGGTCGACACCCAATATTCTACATGTATTTGTGGTAAATTTTACAACTCTTTGAAAACATTTCTGATAAATTCTACGAAAACAACTGCTTTAAAAAAAAATGCCCTGATTGAGTTTAAAATGCTGCCGACTGTAAATAATGAGATTATTAAGTGATAGCGATGATGATTACTTTTGATGAAAGTATTGGAGGGTTCCAATTCCACAAGTATGTATAGAACTCACAAATTGATGCTGGGATAGTGAAGGGCAAATCATGGACTTCTATATATGATGTAATGATTGTTGACCACCCACCCAATGTTTAATTAATTATAATTAAAGTCATCATTTTCATTAATTACTTTTCCTGTCAATTCTCATTTTCTGACATTTCAAAAAAAAAAATAAAAAAAAATCACAAAGAGGCCGGTACCCCACTTTCTAAGAATATTCATCATCTAAACATATATTGTTTCAATTTTCAAGCGTATGATTGAAAATAGGAGCCTTGATATCACTTGCCACTTTGTTTTGACCGTCAAACAATCCTACGGTTTATGCCTTGTGGTCCAATTTTTAATGTTTTATTTACTTGAACCATCACAGTAATTTCAGATTCGAAATAAAAATACCATTATAACTTATAATCTTAATTATATAAATGTAAAAGATATATCATTATCGCTGTATCAACTTCCTATTGTCTAATCCTAACAATCTAGAAGTACTATTATCCATGTTTATCTAGAAGTACTACTATCTAGAAGTTGATTTTTCACGCTCACATGAATCATGAGATCGTAAATTCAACTCATGTTAATCTAAAAGTACTACTATCAATCACTATACTAGGAAATTATATGCATAAAAAATTACCAAGTCTTGATCATAATAAGATTTTAGTAAAAATTGATCATAAAAAATTACCAAAACTTTTTTTTTTTTTTTTTGAAAAGAAAAATTACCAAGTCTTGATCATAAAAAATTGATCGTAGTAATTAAGAGGAAGAAGTAGGTAGTCGGCAGCGTATAAAGAAAGAAAAAGTAATGGATAGCTATGTTGAACAAAAATAAGAGATAAATAATGAAAATCAATAAAACCGTCTCTCCACAAAAGCAAGAAAAAAGAAAACAAATAATTTTAATAGGTGTAATAAGTTTAGTTAAAGTTCAAATAGCTAGTGTACCACGTCTCTTCCGGTTATAAATACTCTCAACTCCCCTCTTGTATCTCTCCACCCACCATCACAATACATATGAGCCCTCTCTCTCCCCCTCTCTCTCTCTCTCTGTATAATATGTATGTTACACACATACATGATGATGAGTATGGGAGAATCTGTTAAGCTCAGGAGGGATAGCGCCATGAACAATCATACTTATTAGCTTTAATTTACAAAGTTAATGTTGAATATGATTTCTAGTTCCTAGTAGTGGCGCTATCTATCCTGAGTTTCATGGCTTCTTCCTACTGTAACAATACCACTTCCGATCTTCATCTGGGTATGTTTTTTTATTACTTTTTTCAAAGCCTAAGCTTGATTTTTTCGCTACTAGCTAGATCTTGTTCACAGTTTGATTTAACAATCTGCTGGATCTCCTACTTCTAACTTAATGGATGTTGTCCCTATTTTTAACTCTTTTGCCTTTGTATTCTTTTTAACTAACATTCTTGTGGAAAAAAAAAAAAAGATTTTCGGATTTTTTTTTTATAAATATAGGCTTACTTTGCATCTCAAAATGACTCTACACTTGCATGATCTGGTGCTCGATCAATTGTATCCTCCTTATAAGTTGTTTGTTTTTCTTCATATTTTCTCCTACTATGTACGGAGTTTTTCTTACTACACTCACTTAATGGGTTGCTGCTTTATATTTATTTATTCATCACAGATTCACAGTTAGATATAGAGGATTTCAATGTCGTGTTTGAGTCAGACTCTCTGAAAACCCTAGCTAGTAGTGTTTTCCAGAAGGAAGAATCCTCTGTTATTTTCTGAGTTATAGCAGGCTAGGGTTTCATATTTTGACTTAAATATTTTTGCAGGCTTTTTAATAATGGAGGATTAGTTACTATATGGATGTTGACTCCTTTTCTCTAACTTCGTTCAGGTCACGGTTGAGTCACTTTCTTCTCTATATATATATATATATATATCTATATCTATTTATTTACTTACAATTTATCTACTTCTTTATTATTATCTTTTATCTCTATAATTAAAATCTACACAAACTTCATCGCTAGTTTAGAGCCCCATTTACCGTGAAGTTATGTTGGGAGGTGACTTAATTGTTTGTTTTTTTAAATCCATCCATTTATTCAATATATTTTTAGATGATTATCATAGTGAAGTTGCAAACCTTTGAATTTACTTGGTGGTTTAATTAAAATCTACACAAACTTCTTCGCTAGTTTGGAGCCCCATTTACCGTGAAGTTATGTTGGCAGGTGACTTAATTGTTCGTTTTTTTAAATCCATCCATTTATTCAATATATTTTTAGATGATTATCATAGTGAAGTTGACTTGATGGGAAATGGATATTTTTTTTTTAGTGTAATGTGGTGATCCATTGACTGTATATCGATAATGTGGTTGGCCATTATAAGCCAAGTGTAGGGTTGGGATGAATAAAAAGTTATGGAGATAATGCAAAAATTGAGAAGTTTGATGTAAATTTAGGGTACAATATGTGTCTTGTTGTATGGGGACAAAGAAACCAACTTCCTGTAAGAAATGTCCATTCTTCTTATTATAATGATCAAAAGATTAATTATTGAAAAAAATATATATAATAATTATATCTTTTATCATCTTTGAAGGATACATACTTACATAGTGGGCAATGTGCTTATACAGAAACACCCACTTCTCTCTATAGTCTATAGGAACTTCCATCACCAATTCACCATTGATGATATATATACACCCTCCTCAAGTCGATTATTTCAGTTTAATAAAACTAATGTATATATGTGATATTCTCATGTATTGAATGGGAAATGTTGCAATAATGTGTGTATCACATATTCACATCATTTATATCCATGTTCTGAAAGCTTTGATTGCAAGGAGAAGTAGCAAAGTAAGCCATATTCAATTTGAACTGTTAAATTGTAAATTCAGATTTAGCAGAAGATAATACGATCGATTCGAGCCAAGTTTAATTAGAAGAATAGGATGCGACTAGAATATTTTTATATATGTTTCTTTTTTCTTTTTTTTTTTAAGGATTTGATCATTCACTTGTGATTTCTAGCTGAGACTATAATTTAAGAGGTTTAATTCATATTCAAGTTGTTTAGGTCAATAATTAGAACAAAGCCATTCAGTGTAGTAGGTCAATTAATCTATCAGTAAAAACATATTGAATTATGGTTGAGGGATTGTTCACCTTTCGATCCATATCGGTAATCGGTGATGGAATCGATAGATAATTCTTTTTATTTTTATTATAAATAATTACATATATATATATATATTCAGATTTCAGAGAAGTGGGGCTAGTGATTAAAGAAGGTTGCAGAGAGGAAGTAAATATATACAGTTCATCAAACATATATGTCACAAGGTGGCATATATATGCATGTGCTTCTGACTGGGAACATGTACAGGCATCAATTTAATTTCCCATTTATACCACCATTAATTTTTGACGTATCTTACCCACATTTCAAGAATATTGGTGAATTAAATCTACAGACATACGTATATATTTATATGTATATGTATGTGCAGAGAACCCATGAAAAGTCAAGTCGAGAGAATATATGCCCAAACATAAATCCTCATACAATGATTTGAATATATTTCCAGAAATCATACTATGATGGGTCCTTCTATACTATTTTGACTTCTTCAAGAAAAATAATATTTATATGAATTTGTAAGAAGCTAAATAAAATTAGTGTTACTTAACATTGCTTTAAAAGTAATAAACATTGTTAATAATCTTAAAAAAATAAGTTAAAATTTTATATTTACTCTTAAAAAGACTAATGCGAATGTAAATATGTAACTGCTAGCTAGCTGGATCATTCAAAGTAAAAGGTTTCTAATTAATTTTGATTGTATTATTGTTAAAAGAAAAAAAAAAAAAAAAAAAAAAAAATATTGGTGGTGGCATATATATATGTACACCATAAAAATGTGGTCGGGTCCAGATGTCAGGTCTATCAATTTCCTTCTGTTAACAAGTGGTGGTGGCTATAAACACAGGCGTACAGCAACATATTAAATCCTGTTCACAAGCAAGAGCACAAAATCCGCCTGGTTTATGGGTGGTGATGGTGATTCATATGGTATCTCATTATTTCTCTGAAAAATAAAAACAACAACGAAAAAATTCATGACCAAATTCAGCATCATCTCCATTAATAATTTACTCAGTAAATCTTACATGCACGGTCCTGTTTGCTGATCGTCTTCACCATATCCAATAGCTTTCTTCTTCCTTTTATTTACTTTGGATGGAATTTAGATATCAATTGTATTGATTGATCATATGGAGATTGAGAAAAATATTATTGTATTGAGGTAGTTGAAATCATTTCTGTTCAAGCCATGTTAGGATGAATATTGGAAACAATATTTTACCATGATTTTCATCGTTTTCTATTACAAAAATGGAGCCTACAACAATTTGTATTATGATTAGGATTTAACTGGGTCTAGTCAAGTGGTAATATAAAACATTTCTTTTTCTAGTAAATACTGTTTAGATTTGGCATTATTGTATCATGGTTAGGGTTTTTTGGCCGGTATATTTATGATTCCTCGACGATTTTGCTGCCGGCTCATTTCGAAACATGGAAATCGCTGGCGAGTACCCTACAACAATTCCAACTATATGTAGGAAGACTTACAATGACCATTCGTTGGGAATTTTTTATGGAGAGAATCCATTGGATTACAGCTTCACTTTGATGTTGTTCGAGATCATTTTCGTGATTTCGACGACTTGGATCATTCGATTCATTCTCAAGCCTCTTAAACAGCCTCGGGTTATCTCTGAAATCATTGTAATATATATATATATATATATTTATTTATAATTTCTCTGTCTTTCACATTAAATCAACTGATTTAATTTAATTAATCTTAATCTTTCTCTAACATTTTTGTATTGTTTTGTTAATTTTAAAGGGTGGCATAATTGTTGGACCGTCCATTTTGGGACGTAACAAGAAATTTACAGACAATTTCTTCCCGGACAATGCTCAGTTCGTGGTGAAGAACATTGGAGTGATGGGGTTCATGTTCTTTCTCTTCTTGTCGGGAGTCAAAATGGACATGACTTACGTTAGAAGATCAGGCAAGAAACAATTCTACATGGCGCTCATCGGAGTCATCCTTCCTTGGACAACCGTGACCGTTGTCGGAATCCTAACAAGAAAATACATGGACAAAGATCTAGCTAGAGTAAGCTCTATAGGAGCAATAGCATCAACTTTGGCTATAACATCGTTTCCCGTCCTGAATCCTATACTCAAAGAACTGAACTTGCTTAGCTCTGAAATCGGTCGTTTGGCCATGACGACGGCCATTATCAGTGATATGGTGGGAATCAATGCGGTCATTGCGTTTGAAGCGGTGAAACAAGGAGAAGTGAAACCTATGAACGGTGTATGGTATTTGATATCACTAGTGGTACTATTAATTTTCTTCTTCACAGTTGTTCGACGTGCCATGAAGTGGATTGTGCACAAGACTCCGGAAGGGAAGCCTGTCGCTCAAGGTTATGTGGTGGCCATTTTGGTTTTGGTAATGATGATGGGTTTCTTGACGGACATGTTCGGTATGGCCATCGCCAATGGTCCTCTCTGGTTGGGGCTGGTCATACCAGATGGTCCTCCACTTGGTGCGACACTGGTGGAAAGGACCGAGACTTTCATAGCGCAATTCTTAATGCCGTTCTCGTTTGCTTTTGTGGGGTTGTATACTGATGTTTTCGCCATGGGGGAGATGGGTTGGTCCGGTATGGCACCTTTATTGGCCATGGTTGTGGCGGGTTACGTCTCCAAAGTGATCGGGATTGTGTTACCTGCTATGTTGTATGATATTCCATTCAAGGATAGTCTCACTCTTAGTCTCATTTTGAGCATGAGAGGTGAAGTTGAGCTTCTCTTGTTCATTCACTGGATTGATAAACAAGTATATATATTCTTACTTGTCATCTATTCCATTATACAAACTTTGTGTTATTTTTAGTTCATCTAATTTTACTTTTTTCATGTGAAGTAACAGATAGTAAATATTCCAGGCTTCACATTGATGGTGTTATCAACCATTGTAATGACGGGAATAGCCACACCAATAATTAGCTATTTGTACGATCCAACAAGACCGTACATGGTGAACAAGAGAAGAACCATACAACACCACACCCCAAACACAGAGCTTCGTGTGGTTATTTGTATACATGATCAAGAAACAGTGGCTGGTCTCATTAACCTTCTTGAAGTCTCATATCCAACACTGAACAGCCCGTTCCGTGTCTATGCTCTCCACCTCGTCGAGCTTGTCGGTCGTGGAATGCCTATCTTTATTGACCATGACGACGAGGAAGAGCAATCCAACAACACTCCCGATGACAATATCCATAATGCACTTAAACAGTACCAAGAATCTAGAGGAGAGTTCAATGCCCATGCTTACACAGCCGTGGCTCCACCTCTGTCCATGTACCAAGACATATGCGAGTTGGCACTTGATCGGAAAGCTACCATCATCATCTTGCCTTTTCACATGGAGTACCCTGGAAATCTTGCTGGGACCCAGTTTTTTCGACGAGGGGCGCACTCAGTGAACCTGGACGTGCTTGCACACGCGCCGTGCTCTGTCGGGATTTTGGTCGACAAGGGGGACTTTCGAAACCCATTCGCAGGGTGTTCGATGCGGCACTCTATACACCAGTTTGTGGTGTTATTCCTAGGAGGAGCGGATGCGAGGGAGGCATTGGCATATGCGGATCGGATGTCGGCCAATCCCAATGTAGCTGTGATAGTGATTAGATTCCTATCGCACAACTACATAGGTGACAATGAAATGGAGAAAAAACTGGACGACGGGGTGGTGACATGGTTCTGGGTAAAAAATGAATCTAACGATAGGGTGGTGTATAGAGAAGTGGTGGTGAGGAATGGAGCGGAGACGATAGCAGCCATCCAGGCTCTGAACGATGACGCTTACTATGATTTGTGGATTGTTGGGAGGAAACATGGGATCAATCCAGTGATTTTGGATGGATTGGTTGAATGGAGTGAAGACAATGAGCTTGGAGTCATAGGAGATTATATTGCCTCGGCGGATTTCGGCGGCACATCATCGGTGTTAGTTATACAACAACAAATTTTGAGAGGGCGAGTGCCGACGCCACCTCTTCTTTCGCTCGCGGCCGCCCCACGACCAATATTTCCATGTACTTAATAATTTTCACAACAAATGTAAATGTAATATATTTCCCTTACATTGTATTGTATGCGTATAAAAACCTTTTCAAAATCCTAACCTTCAATTCTCAAATCATCACCTCTAACTAAATATGACTACACAAACTATAAAATTTTATTTTAAAGTCAATTGTTGATATGACCCCCAGGGGCGTAGCTTTGCTAGTAGATGAACGAGCTTGGGGCTTGAATAAATGACTCCTAAGTGAGCGACTCAAATTCTACCAATGACAAAAAGAAAAAATTAAAAAAAAAATTAAAAAAAAAAAACTTTGTCAATAGGTGGATAGATAGATGCTGTAAAAAAAATAAAAATAAAAAGTCAATTATTGATATGGATAATTGATACACACATAATATAATTAGTTATGGGTCTAATTAATAGACACAATCAATTTTCACAAGCTATTAAATTTTTTATATATATAATTTATGATTACATATAACTGACTTTTAAGGTTACATATATCAATATAATCCGTTAGCTAACAATTAACAAACAATCAAGATTTTCGAGTACGAATTTGGACTAAAAGCATATAGGTGGTTGAAATGTTAAAGTCAAAATTTTAAATTACAAATTTAAATCGTTTTAGCCAAACCAATATATATATAGACAAACAAAAATAAATAAATTACATTTCTGTAATTTCAAACATGGGATGATGTTGTTGATCCACAAAATTCATTATGATTCAGCACATTACACATGATCCGACCCATCTCCTTTCAATACCATCTATCAGGTCTCAGAGAGAGAGAGAGAGAGAGAGAGAGAGAGAGATTAGTGTCGTGTACAGTAGCTATTGAGGAAGAACGCTGAATGTCAACCCGAACCCAAAAGGTTGCTCCGAAAATGGCTGCGGCACTTGCCAGCACCGACAATCGAACTCAGGTCAGGTTTCCAACTTCTCATCAATTCCAATTTTTTATTAAACAAAACAAAACTTCAAGCTTGAGAATGTCTATGATGTGAAATTTTGTTGTTGTTGTGTGTGTTTAGGCAGCTCTTGCTTGGCTGGAAGCTCTGGAAAACAATAATGCCGAAATTGAACACGTTGAGATTCATAATGACAATGACGATGCATCTCTTGATGATGATGATGATGGTCTTTCTCTTTTCTCCCATTTTTTTTTCAGCTTTCAAATTTTATGATAATTGTCTTGTTTTGATTGGTAGTTGATACTCAAAAAGACTTGGTTTTGATTAGTAGTTAATTAGTAGTTGATACTCAAAACTTAGTTTTTAATTAGTTGTTGATACTTAAAAACTAAGTTTAGAATTGAATTGTAATTTGTAGTTTACATACAGAAGAAGCAGTTAAAAGGTAGTAAGCGTAAAACCCATCAAGCGAAAGCTCTTGAGGATGCTAGGAAAGCCCCAAGAACATTTCTTGAGCTCTTACTTGAGGTAACAATGATGACTGAGAAGGGACTGTGTGTGTGTGTGTGTGTGTGTGTTTATTTGTATCGAATTGGTTCTCTAAAAAATCATGATTGTTTATTATACATAACAGGCATGCCTTGAATCATTGCCTCCCTATGTTCCCTCCTATTTAAGCATAGCAGGGGGACCTCCAAGCTCCATTTCTCGCCGCCATTTCTGCATTGTTTGTGGTTTTACTGGTGGCTATATGTGTGTCAAGTGTGGTATACGCTTTTGTTCTATATGTTGTCAACATATACATGACAATACTCGATGTATGAAGTTTATTGCCTGAATGTTCTGAGACTTGAAGCTAGACGGAATTTGTAAAATGTGGAATCAGACTAGAAGGTGATTCCATTGTACTATATTGTCTGGACATTGCTACTTTGATTTGAATTTGTCATTTGCTTGCATTGTTAATCTTAATCGGTTGAGTATAGAGAATAATGAAAACAGGGGTCTTTGTTTTTATTTTTATCTGTCTCATGTTTAGCCAGAATGTGCCTTGCCTTAATCGTGCCACGTTCGTTGTGTGTGTTCCAGGTTGCTGGCACTTGTCTTAGCAAGGTCTAGCAAAGGCTAGGCTAATTTAATTCGAATGGTTACGGGGATTATCTGAGGATCGAAATCATCTTCTCCACCTTATCCTACAGGTTGGTTAGATAAGATTTCATATATGTTTATCAAGTTCTATACGGACTTTGAAATTGAAGGAATTGAATATTGATAAACATTACAAATCTGGAATCCCTTTCATTGATTCTAACAAACAATACACTCTAACAATAAACATGCCAAATCATGGCTTGACAAACAATATTCAATTCGATTGACTTGTGGAAAAGAAGTACTACTAAGATTCCATGAATCCAAACACAAGCAAACACATATTTATACATCGGATGGTTACGGGGATTATCTGAGGATCGAAATCATCTTCTCCACCTTACCCTACAGATTGGTTAGATAAGATTTCATATCAGTTCATCAAGTTCTATACATAGAAGGAATATTGATAAACATTACAAATCTGAAATTCCTTTCATTGATTTTAACATGCAGTACACTCTATCAATAAACATGGCTTGACAAACAACGTTCAATTCCACTGGCTTGTGGAAAAGATATAATTCGACTGACAAACAACATTCGAAGACAACAAATAATTTTATCAGGAAAACTAGATTCAATTATTGAGATGCTTTGTTAATCGTCTTAACATCGGGGAAGATCTAGTGGTAGGGGTTGTACAGTCTGCAACTTCCCAACTCCATTCTCAACTAGGAAAGCCATTGCTAGACCCCAAGATAAATGTGAATCTATGTGCAATACATCAGCCAAATTCCTGTTCCAACAAATGATTTAATTAGAGGAAAATTTTTAATATAGTTGATAAATAATGGGTAAACATATGAAATGTGCCCCAGTTAAATGCATTTGAATTTAGTCGATCACCTAGATTGGTAGCCGCAAATGGTAACCTACAATGGTAACCTATGAAAGGTGTGTGATATTTGATATCGCTAGTGGTATTATTAATTTTCTTCTTCACGGTTGTTCGACGTGCCATGAAGTGGATTATGCACATGATTTCGGAAGGGAATCCTGTCGCTCAAGGTTATGTGGTGGCCATTTTGGTTTTGGTGATGATGATGGGTTTCTTGACGGACATGTTCGGTATGGCCATCACCAACAGTCCTTTCTGGTTAGTGCTAGTCATACTGAATGGTCCTCCACTTGGTGCGACGCTAGTGTAGAGGACTAAGGCTTTCATGGTGCAATTCTTAATGCTGTTCTCGTTTGCTTTTGTGGGGTTGTATACTGATGTTTTCGCCATGGGGGAGATGGGTTGGTCCAATATGACACATTTATTTGCCATGGTTGTGACGAGTTACGTCTCCAAAGTGATCGAGATTGTGTTGCCTGCTATGTTGTATGATATTCCATTCAAGGATAGTCTCACTCTTAGTCTCATTTTGAGCATGAGAGGTGAAATCGAGTTTCTCTTGTTCATTCACTGGATTGATAAACAAGTATATATATTCTTACTTGTCATCTATTCAATTATACAAAGTTTAATTTGTGTTATTTTTAGTTTATCTAATTTTATTTTTTTTCATGTGAAGTAACAGATAGTAAATATTCCAAGCTTTATATTGATGGTGTTATCAACCATTGTAATGATGGGAATAGCTACACCGATAATTAGCTACTTGTACGATCCGACAAGACCGTACATGGTGAACAAGAGAAGAACCATCCAAAACCACACCCTAAACATAGAGCTTCGTGTGGTTATTTGTATACAAGACCAAGAAACAATGGTTGATCTCATTAACCTTCTCGAAGTCTCATATCCAACACTAAACAGCCTATTCCGTGACTATGCTCTCTACCTTGTCAAGCTAGTCGGCCATGGAATGCCTATCCTCATCGACCACGACGATAAGGAAGAGCAATCCAACAACACTCCCGATGACAGCATCCATAATGCGCCTAAACAGTACCAAGAATCTAAAGGAGAGTTCAATGCCCGTGCTTACACAGACATGGCTCCACCTCTATCCATGTACCAAGACATTTGCTAGTTGGCTCTTGATCGGAAAGCTACCATCATCATCTTGCCTTTTCACATTCAGTACACTGGAAATCTCGTTGGGACCCAGTTTTTTCGACAAGGGGTGCACTCAGTGAACCTGGACGTGCTGGCACACGCGCCATGCTTTGTCTGGATTATGGTCAACAAGGAGGACTTTAGAAACCCGTTTGCGGGGTGTTCGATACGGCACTCTGTACACCAGTTTGTGGTGTTGTTCTTGGGAAGAGCAAATGTGAAGGAGGCGTTGGCGTATGCGGATCGGATGGCAGCAAATCCCAATGTGGTTGAGATAGTGATTAGATTCCTATTGCACAACTACATAGGTGACAATGAAATGGAGAAACAACTAGACGACGGGGTGGTGACGTGGTTATGGGTAAAGAACGAATCCAATGATAGGGTGGTGTATAGAGAAGTGGTGGTGAGGAATGGAGCGGAGACGCTGGCGGCCATCCAGGCTCTAGACGACGACGCTTACTATGATTTGTGGATTCTTGGGAGGAAATAGGGAATTAATCCAGTGCTTTTGGATGGATTAGCTGACTAAAGTGAAGGCAATGAGCTTAGAGTCATAGGAGATTATATAGCTTCGGCGTATTTCGACGGCACATCCTCAGTGTTAGTTATACAACAACAAATTTTGAGAGGCCGAGTGTGGGCGCTACCTCTTCTTCCGCTTGTGGCCGCCTCAGGACCAATATTTCCATGTACTTGATAATTTTCACAACATATGTAAATGTCATATAGTTCCCTTACGCTGTATTGTATGTATATTAAAAACCTTTTCAAAATCCTAACCTTCAATTCTCAAATCATCACCTCTAATTAAATTTGACTAAACAAACTAGACAATTTTATTTTTAAGTCAATTGTTGATATGGCCCTAGGGGTGTAGCTTTACTAGTAGATGGATGAACTTAGAGTTTGGACAAATGATTCCCAAGTGAGCGATTTGAATCCTACCAATGGTAAAAAGTTTTTAAAAAATATTTGATCTAGATAGATGGATAGATAGATATTATATTTAAAAAAAAAAAGAAAAAAAAAATAAAAGAAAGGTCAATTGTTGATATGGATAATTGATACACGTATAATATAATTAGTTATGGGTCTAATTAATCAACACAGTCAACTTTCACAAGCTATTAAATTTTAATTTTATATAATTTAATTTTAATTTTAATTTTATATAATTAATCGACACAGTCAACTTTCACAAGCTAAATTGACTTTTAAGGTTACATGTTTATATAATCCATTAGCTAACAATTAACAAACAATCAAGATTTTCGAATACGAATTTAGATTAAATGCATATAGGTGGTTGAAATGTTTAAGTCAAAATTTTAAATTACAAATTTAAGTCGTTTTAGCCAAATGTATATAAACAAATAAAAAAATATTTCCATTTGTGTAATTTCAAACATGGGTTGATGTCATTGATCCACAAAATTCATTATGACCTGGCCCATTACACGTGATCCGACCCGTCTCCTTTCAATACCCTCTATCGGGTCTCTTCTCCAAGAAAGAGAGAGAGAGAGAGAGAGATTACGGGGTATTATTCATTTAGTCCCTATGTTTTTTTGAATTATCTATTTTTTATTCACTTATTTATTTTTTATTGGATTGGTCCCTATATTTTCAAAAATCACTCAATTTGATCTCTTTTAATCAGAATTTTGACGGTCAACCGTCGCAGAAAATGCTAAATGACTAATTGGCCCATGGCTTCAGTTTCACCGTCAAAAAGTACCAATGTACCCTTTATAATATTAATGAAATCAAGGGGCCTTTTAGTCTTTTGAACATGTGTAAAATGAAATCAAAACTAAAAACTAAATTAAAAAAAATAAAATCATTTTATATTTTTATATGGTAAAAAATAATTAAAAAAATCTAATAATAAAATACCCTTAATAAATTTTTTTTAAAAAAAAAGTGTGGTGAAGCCGTGGAGATCCACCTCCAGCTGAAAATGAAAAACCAAAATAAAATAAAAAAAAAAAAGAAGGAAAAATAAAATAAAAGTGTGATGTCGTTTATCTTCTTCGAAATCTGACGCTCTCTGTACTTCGTCTCTTCGAAATCGTTCCACGCCGGCACCGATCTGTGCTCCCCACGGCGGTGCTTCTCTTTTGACTTCCAAGCCGTTGTCATCCAACCACCGTCTCTCTTTTCAGGTTTGCGCTTCTCTTTCTCTATGTATTGCACTATTGCCTTTTCTTTGTGATATGGATCATTGATTTCTTTTGAAGATAATAGATAGATTTGAGAGAGCGTGGGGCCGTGGGTTACTTCTTTGTTTTTGTTTTCCATTGGTTCTTAATTGAGCTTAAGTTTTGTCTGTATTATGTTGTGGTCTGATTTGCCTAGTTTTTGCATGAAAGTTAGTTTTTTCTTTTCTTTTTTCTGGGTTATTGGTTATTAATTTATTATTGTTGGGTTTTGGTGGGGTTTGTATGGTTTGAGTTTTAATGGGTTCTTGATTGGTTGTCAAGTATTTTTGAATCTGAGTGGTTTTGTTGAGTAGTTGATGTTTGAGGACTAATGCTTTTCTAATTCAGTGGTTAATTACTTTTTAATGGGAGTTTGAAGGGTAAATGATTCAAGTTCTCCGTGTGTATCAGATTTGAATGGTTTTGCGGTTAATTGAAAGATATTATGTTGTCTTTTAATTGGCTCTCAAGAAGATTATCAAAGGATTAGTTTTAGATTTAGATATTTGATAAGATTAGGATAATCAATTTATTTTGGTGTGTTGTGGTTTCTTTGGCTTCAATTCTGGGATTAGTTTTTTTTTTTTTGTTTATTTAAAAATTCTGGTTTTTTGTGTGGTGATGTATTGCTCTGATTCTAATTCTGGGTCTGGTGGTGTTGTGGAAATACCCTTGCTTGAGATTGATGATGATGATGAAGAAAAAGAAGAACCGGAGAATTTTTGATGAACTGGGAATTTTTTTTTTTTTGAGGTGGGGAATTTTGTCAATTTAGAACTGAAGAAAAAATAAATAAATAAATAAAAAGGTTTATTTTTTAAAGTAAATAAGAAAATTAATTTTTTTTAATTAAATCTATTTTTTTTCTATTTATTTGTGTATTGATACGTGGCATATCAATGTTTAAAGACAAAAATACCCTTAGAACCGTTTAATTTGACTAACAGTTGACTCACCGAAGGACGAAATTGAGTGGTTTTTAAAAACATTGGGATCAATATAGTGAAAAATGAATAAGTGAGTAAAAAATAGACATTTCAAAAAAAACATAAGGACTAAATGAATAACACCCCACAGATTAGTTAGCATCGTGTACAGTAGCTATGGAGGAAGAACGCCGAATGTCGACCCGGACCCGGAAGGTTGCTCCGAAAATGGCTGCAGCACTTGCCAGCACTGACAATCGAACTCAGGTTAGGTTTCCAACTTCCCATCAATTCCAATTTTTATTAAACAAAACAAAACTTAGAGCTTGAGAATGACTAGTACGTGAAATTTTGTTGTTGTTGTGTGTGTTTAGGCAGCTCTTGCTCGGCTTGAAGCTCTGGAAAACGATAATGCCGGAATAGAACACGTTGAGATTCATGAAGACGATGACGATGCTTCTCTTGATGATGATGATGATGGTCTTTCTCTTTTCTCCCATTTTTTTTTTCAGCTTTCAAATTGTATGATAATTGTCTTGTTTTGATTGGTAGTTGATATACTCAAAAAGACTTGGTTTTGATTAGTAGTTAATTAGTAGTTGATACTCAAAACTTGGTTTTTTTAGTAGTAGTTGATACTCAAAAACTAAGTTTAGAATTGAATTGTAATTTGTAGTTTACATACAGAAGAAGCAATTAAAGGGTACTAAGCGTAAAACCCGTCAAGCGAAAGCTCTTGAGGATGCTAGGAAAGCCCCAAGAACATTTCTTGAGCTCTTACATGAGGTAACAATATTGATGATTGAGAAGGGACTTTGTGTGTGTGTCGAATTGGTTCTCTAAAAAAATCATGATTGTTTACTATATATGTAACAGGCAAGCCTTGAATCATTGCCTCCCCATGTTCCCTCCTATTTGAGGGCAGCGGTGGGACCTCCAAGCTCCACATCTCGCCGCCATTTCTGCACAGTTTGTGGTTTTACTGGTGGCTATATGTGTGTCAAGTGTGGTATGCGCTTTTGTTCTATACGTTGTCAACATATACATGATGATACTCGCTGTATGAAGTTTGTTGCCTGAGAATGTTTTGAGACAGAATTTATAAAATGTGGAATCAGACTAGAAGGTGATTCCATTGTACTATGTTGTATGGATATTGCTACATTAATTGTCAGGCTGTACTCTTGTCATTTGTCAAATGAAAAGAGATTCTTGTTTTTATTTTTATTTGTCAAGAATGTGCCTTGCCTTAATCGTGCCACATTTGTTGTGCGTGTTCCAAGTTGAGGTCTAGCAAAGGCTAGGCTGATTTAATTCGGATGGTTACGGGGGATTATCTGAGGATCGGAATCTTCTTCTCCACTTACTAGTCATACATTAGCACTCAAGTCAAGTAGTAAGCAAATTTTTTTGTTTCATAGGATAGGACAGTTTGGTGGGGTTGAAATATTAGTTTGGGTTTGGTAAAGGAAATAGAATATAAGGTGTTATGTGTTTTGGTCTTTTGGATGTAGAATACAATATTTTTCTATTCAGGGCATCTGAAAAAGGTGATGCTCCAAAGTCCATGGGGCGTAACAATGTTTATTCTCATAAATACATGTATTATTTAAGACCATTTTTTTTTTTAATTTCATTTCATTCTATTTCCTGTTAACAACCAATCTGTGAGGAACGAACTTTGCACAGAACAAGAGCTGGGGAGAGGGGATTTCCCTATTGCAGTTCTATTTTTCGGAAAACATGACATTTGCTAACATTCTGATTCTGAGTTACTTCATACACACACAAAAAATAAAACATAAGAAATATCTAAAGGATACCAGAAGAGAGTAGTTTAACAATCAAGTAAATTCCAAGAATCTACATCAAAAGTTGAAAAGCAAATTACATAGATGATGCATTGCCAAAATTGTTCTTAAAAATGCCTGTAAGAATCTAAAACAAATCTGATGACAGAAAAGAATGTTAATTCTGTGTACACTCAAAACTTGGGAGAAAAATATCAAAACTGCTTTAAAGAAGAAGGAAAGACATGGAGGAAGAACGCCGAATGTTGACCCGGACCCGGAAGGTTGCTCCGAAAATGGTTGCGGCACTTGCCAGCACTGACAATCGAACTCAGGTCAGGTTTCCAGCTTCTCATCAATTCCAATTTTTTATTAAACAAAACAAAATTTAGAGCTTGAGAATGACTAGGACGTGAAATTTTGTTGTTGCTGTGTGTGTTTAGGCAGCTCTTGCTCGGCTTGAAGCTCTGGAAAACGATAATGCCGGAATTGAACACGTTGAGATTCATGATGACGATGACGATGCTTCTCTTGATGATGATGATGATGATGACTGTCTTTCTCTTTTCTCCCATTTTTTTTCAGCTTTCAAATTTTATGATAATTGTCTTATTTTGATTGGTAGTTGATACTCAAAAAGACTTGGTTTTGATTAGTAGTTAATTAGTAGTTGATACTCAAAACTTGGTTTTTAATTAGTAGTTGATACTCAAAAACTAAGTTTAGAATTGAACTGTAATTTGTAGTTTACATACAGAAGAAGCAGTTAAAGGGTAGTAAGCGTAAACCCGTCAAGCGAAAGCTCTTGAGGATGCTAGGAAAGCCCCAAGAACATTTCTTGAGCTCTTACATGAGGTAACAATGATGACTGGGAAGGGACTCTGTGTGTGTGTTTATCTGTATCAATTTGGTTCTCTAAATAAATCATGATTGTTTACTATATATAATAGGCAAGCCTTGAATCATTGCCTCCCCATGTTCCCTCCTATTTGAGGGCAGCGGTGGGACCTCTAAGCTCCACATCTCGCCGCCATTTCGGCATTGTTTGTGGTTTTAATGGTGGCTATATGTGTGTCAAGTGTGATATGCGCTTTTGTTCTATACGTTGTCAACGTATACATGACAATACTCGCTGTATGAAGTTTGTTGCCTGAATGTTCCGAGACAATTTGTAAAATGTGGAATCATACTAGAAGGTGATTCCATTGTACTATGTTGTATGGACATTGCTACTTTGATTCGAATTTGTCATTTGCTTGCATTGTTAATCTTAATCGGTTGAGTGTAGAGAATAATGAAAAGGGATTCTTGTTTTTATTTTTATCTGTCTCTTGTTTAGCCAGAATGTGCCTTGCCTTAATCGTGCCACATTTGTTGTGTGTGTTCTAGGTTGCTGGCATTTGTCTTAACAAGGTCTAGCAAAGGCTAGGCTGATTTAATTCGGATGGTTACGGGGATTATCTGAGGATCGAAATCATCTTCTCCACCTTACCCTACAGGTTGGTTAGATAAGATTTCATATATATTTATCAAGTTCTATACATAGAAGGAATATTGATAAACATTACAAATCTGAAATTCCTTTCATTGATACTAACAAACAATACACTCTATCAATAAACATGGCTTGACAAACAACATTCAATTCCACTGGCTTGTGGAAAAGATATAATTCAACTGACAAACAACATTCGAAGACAACAAATAATTTTATCAGGAAAACTAGATTCAATTATTGAGATGCTTTGTTAATCGTCTTAACATCGGGGAAGATCTAGTGGTGGAGGCTGTACAGTCTGCAACTTCCCAACTCCATTCTCAACTAGGAAACACATTGCTAGACCCCAAGTTAAATGTGAATCTATGTGACAATGCATCAGCCAAATTCCTGTTTCAACAGATGATTTAATTAGAGGAAAAAGTTTAATATAGTTGATAAATAATGGGTAAACATATAAAATGTGCCCCAGTTAATTACATATGAATTCAGTCGATTACCTGGATTGGTAGCCGCAAATCGGATGGCAACCCATCCTCCTGGAGGTGTTCCAATTGTATTCCTTTTCGGTGGGTCAATGAGGTTAAAATTTGCTGTATCTCTGCTTGGGTTAAAGTTACCGAAACCCATTCCCACGACATAGAACTCATATCCATGAAGATGCATAGGATGGTCCTCAACTGTGACGATGCTTGTGTCTTGCAATACAATTTGTACCGTGGAACCATACTTTAGCTTGTAGAGTTTAGTTCCTCTAGATGGTTGCCAGAGACCACGGCTTACATTGCCTGTATAATCAAATTGCACTGGAGGAACTGGCGGAAAGTCTGTGGTGAAGACACCAGGTTGGCCTTGGTAGTAGGCTTGCATTAGGGAATTGGTCCTTGGGAATACGAAAGAGACATTGTTTATACTGGCGGTGAAACGGGTTCCATTTGGACCTTGGCAGCGGGGGCTGTTTGGATTTGAGCAGTTGTTGAGTCCTAAACCCACTGTGAAAAATAGGTTATGATCAATCTGTGTTGGCACTTTGACCTGTGTTGGACTTTTGACCTGGGCAGTGTATGCAGTTGCAGTGGCTGTGTCATTAAAGCCTGGGAGTTGTGGGAAGATTGGAGTTGAAGATTTCCCTTTCTTAGCATTGCAGGGAGCAGACTTGTACTCGAGGATCGCTGTGGTGGTGGTATTGTCAAAGGGTGCATTGGCAGTGTTGTAGGCATGTGCCGCCATGTAGTAACGACCTGGGGGCTGATCAGCTTTGAGCAGGACATTTGTCGTCTGACCAGGACCTATCATTATGACTGAGGTTGTGAAAGGCTTGGTATAGGAAGAGTCAACACCAACAACTGTTAGTTTATGGTTGGCCACACCGAAGAAGAGTTCTTGATTCATTGCAGAGTTGATAACTCTTAGAAGAATTGTCTCGCCGGAGCCCACTGGAAATCTAACAGTTTCTGCTTTGCAGGTTAGTGTCAAGTTAGCTAGTTATATTTCTAGCTAAGCCTAAGCAAGATTGCAAAAGAGTAGTAATAGAGCAAACCTTTGCTTGAGCATCTATATAGATCGCCCGGTTGACCATTAATGGTAAATGCATCAGAGACATTTGGAGCTGCTCCTGTGAAAATTGCCAGTCTTTGGACATCCATGGGGTTTCTGTCCCACCATTCCCCTGTTTATTGCCATCATCATATGTTGGGAGTTATTCTATTATTTCATACTATGCTAAGTAGATTGATGATGGAAGGAAATAAGTTACCAAGAAGAATTGGAATTTCTTTCTTTGGCATTGGGAAGGGGTATGGAACACCCAATCTAGGGTAGATGATGAGAGCTCCATAGACGGTGGCTCTAAGCCATCTGCTATGAGCATGCCACCACAAAGTCCCCTCTTGGTTTTCGATAGTGAAGCGGTATGTGTAACTCTGTCCTGGTCGGATAGGGCACTGAGTCACAAATTCAGGACCATCTGCCCATGGATTTCGGAGCTGATGTATTCCATGCCTGTTCAGTATTTGATATCGGAAGATATTAGCGCCTTAAGTTCCAAGAGTGAGTGATGGATGTAATATAATGATTGTGTTAAGAGAATCATGTTTGGTTTAAACCGTATTTTCTCATTGAGTTCATGTCTTAAGTTTGAATGCATGATAACGTCTATATACATGCGCTACATAAAATGTTTATATAATTCATAGAACTGATGTGTGTGTATTAGTGTATAAGTTCAAAAATAATCATGTTTTGTTGTTACACATAGTTGATCTTATGTTGCTGCTGCATGTATATTTATAAATGTAGGGTGATTGATACCAGTGGAGGGTAGCGTTGTATTGGGCGTTGTTTATAGCCTTGATGATAAGAGTGTCGCCATCTCGCACTTCCAGGGTTGGCCCTGGGAATTGCCCATTCACTGTAATAGTGTTATGGGTTCTGCACAGCCTCTTCACTGGTTTGGCTTGAATCTATATCAGTCAAAAGAGAAAACAAAGTCACTATAGTTTGTTTCACTTAAAACAACAAGATGGAGATGGATGTAAAATAACATACAACAAACTCATGGTAGTGGATTTCTGCATCCGAAAGAGACGCCAGGAAAGCAGTGAAGACAAACAAGACAAGTAAGAGGCAAGAAGAGCTCCATGGCTTGACTGTAAGTTTGAGAAGCTCCATATTGAGTGAAGTTTTAGGAGATGATGTGTGAATTATTAGACCATGGATATGCAAATATTTATAATAACATAAAGCGGGAAATGACACATTTTTTTATTCTTATTTTTTCAAATAGTGGAATTGATTGTTTTAGCAAGTTAGGTTTTCAGTCAACAGGGATATACTTAGAATTAGATTGCAGGACAGGATAGTCCAACCATAAAGAGGATTTGGTGCACCCACTAAGATGACTAGCCCCAACAATTTGTGAATTATATATATGTAAATTCTTCACTTGGGGACATTACAGGTTGAATCTGTTCATTAGGCACTTACTAGTCATACATTACCACTTAAGTCGTCAAGTAGTAGTTTCATGCTTTAGAAAACCAATCCTGCCATGAAAACCTTCGTTCCGTTTTGCCTGGTATTATCCTGTATGATTTGTGCAGTTCTGGAAAAAAAATGTATTTCCATGTTTTATTATTTTACTGCAGTAACTTGTGGGAGTTAAATTCGTTTGTTATACCGTTGAACCTATTATCCTTTTTAAGCAATTAAAAATGAATCAGGTAGTATAGTGTTAGCTCTTGTTCAGCAACCGATGAACTCTGGCAAAGTAAATGAAACATTCTGCTTGCTTCTGTACTTTGGATAAGTGAATAAAAAATATATATATACATAAAAGTTGAGTTGTTAGCTCAACAAATTTTTTACTGCTGTCATGCAATGTGAACCATGAATTTCCTCAAAGCAGTATATTTGTTCAGTCCCAAGTTTCAACTTCTGGGTTCAGTATTTGATGGGATAGTTTGGTGGGGTTGAAATATTAGTTTGGGTTTGGTAATAGGTTTTGGATGTAGAATACTAGAATTTTCTATTAAGAGTATCTGAAAAAGGTGATGCTCCAAAGTCTAAAGGGTTTGACAATGTTTATATTCTCATAAATACATGTATTCTCAATAATTGTTATTTTGTCAATCTTAGACCATATTCAATGCATAATTGTATATGTCAATGCCAATGTTAAATTTGGCACAAAATATAGTGAAATGCTAAAATGATGTGCCAAATATAACATTTGGCTACATTTTGTGCCAAATTTAACATTGGCATTGGCATATGCAATGGAAATGGTCTAAACTGTGCTGGCAAATTTAACACGGTTTATAGTATATATCAAATTTGACACAACTTTTAGCATTGCATTGGAGTATGGTTTTTTTTTTAATTTGTACTAAATTATAGTATTGTCACAATGATTTAACATTGAATTGAAGATGCTCTTATAAGTAGAAAATGGTATAAATTTAAAGATGTATTTTCATAAATGTGGAAGCAGCATCAATCAAGCAACTAATTTGATGTATTAGGTGATTAGTATTGAAAAGAAGCAGGTTTGTAAGATTTTCTTTGTAACTAAAAAGATCAGCTATACTCACTGAATTGATTATGCTTTGATCATAAAAAGAATTAGGTAGCCTGCCAACTGACCTTTTACACCTGTTCATTTTTCTCGTTACCACGTATATACATTTTATCTTAATTTTGTTGGTTGGTGCTGATACCAAATATTGACATCTTTTCATCCTACTAAAACAATCAAGTATCAAAAGTTACATTGCCAAAATTGTTCTTAAAAATTACAGTTACACGCCTGTAAGAATCTAAAACAAATCTTATGACAGAAAAAGAATGTTAATTCTGTGTACACTCAAAACTTGGGATAAAAATATCAAAACTGATTAAAAGACAGGCTAGAACACATGAAGGTTGTCACCATCCAGAATCTCTCATACCTGAGCCATTTGATGTTGCAATGACTGCAATGACTTTATTTTTGATTCACAAATTCCAAGAAATTTTTCAAGTACTGTGCGCTGTCCTCTTATTATTTTCATTGCCACGCCAACGGGACTCCAAGACTTTAAGGCTTGGGAGATCCGATCACCAAGTTCTGTCTCGTTAATGGATGCGTTTGAAGTTTCAAGAATCTGGAATATCCGTCCTGGCCCTTCATCCCTTCGGACAGAGGACAGTATAATGTCTAAGTTTTCATCTTCTGACCTGTTAATATGATGCTTTAACCATTTCGCAACCTCTTCTACTAAGCCACGTATAGATTGTATTGAATCCCGAACTGTGTGAGACAGTGGAGACTGATCCGTACATCCACTTTTCTTCTTTTTCTTTCCAGATGGAAGAGATGATCGGACACAAGACTGCATTACAAGATTGTGCCACGCCAATGGTTCTGTGACTAATTGCACCAAACTAGGAAGATCACTCTGCGGAGAGCAGATGTGTGATTCCATGGATTCGATCCTCTCCAAAATACATTTCTTCAGCAGAGAATTCACAATATGCCAAGTACAGGGACTAGATCCATCCACATTTGGCTGCAATACTTCATGGGAATTCAAGTTCCACGCGTTCAAAAAGACAGCAAAATCCAACCAGTCAATCATGTCTGCACCAAAAATCTGCATCACAAGACCAAAATTACTCTTACGGAAGGGGTAAATAAAGTTTTTGATACTCAAAGCAGTGTACATGGTGACTTGGCATGTAAGTATACCCCTCAATTACTAAGCCTTTTCCAGTATTCATGATTAATTGTACGCCTTACTGACATGTAAGATGTAGAAAGAACCTTGAGAGACATTCCATAATTTCACCTCTTCAAATTTCAAGGTAACGTTTACTTTTTGAAACATATTAAACTTAGGGTTCCAAAGGAAACAAATTTCTTGAGCATCCCTTGCCAATTCAACACAGTTCCATACTCGAAAACAGTTTTGACTATAATTTATTAGGTGTTTGTGCCATTGTAAGAAGCCACAATGAACAGCACTTATGACCGAATCACAAAGCCTAACCAAAGTGTAGTCTCGAAAATTCAATAAAATGTGAAACCAAAAAAAAAAAAAAAAAAAAAAAGAAACACATGCTTATAATCAAACAGTACCTCGAAAGACTTTTGGCCTTTAGAAACCCCCATGACCACTTCTATTGCATCACTAAAAGAAAATCCCAACATCTTTGCATATTGACCAAGCAAATGCTTAAGCTCTGAGGAAATGTTCTGATCAGACATAGAGCCATTGACTTTCAAATTCTCCTTGAGGGATGCCGAAGCACTCTGAATCGACAAATATATTATCCGAGGAAGAAGGGATTTCCTTTCTACAACTCTCCGAACATTTGCTTCTCTTTCTTCCACCTGGATTCGCTCAACATAAAGAAGCAATCCAAAGTCACAGAAAGAATGGGGAATATTATATGTGAAATACAAAGTCACGGAAAAAAAAAGTAATTACCAGATTTTCTTTAGGACAGTAAGAGATTCCTTCAAATGGACCTGAAAAAGATAATTGTCAAGTAAAAATAAATATCACAAGTTTTAAATACTGAACAAAAATTTTAACTTCAATAAAATTGGCACAAAATATTATGGGGAAAGTTGTATTAATCTACTACATATGTAGAAAAAGCTTTGCTGGTGCTTGACAAGATAAATCATAAACTAGGCAGTTCTAATCAGATGAAATTTATCAATGTCACGGACTACTGTTGCCCAAAGTTGTACCATACCAAAGAGTAGCAATTACAACTATGTTAGGAAACAGAGTGCAAGCTGACAGACCTAAAAGATAATTCTTCTCTGGAGTTGGTGTCCACCATGGTCGTGACTGCCAATCTTCATTGAATGTCAAAGATTTGGATCCAATCTCCTTAGAAAGCTCAAGAAAGTGAATCCCACTTTTCAAGCTTTCAAGAACACTCTGTAAGAAAACATGTTCATGTTATATTACGATGAACACATTGAAAAACCACAGGCACTCATTTTTAGAACAAGAAGTACGAGTTACCTCTTCTTCTTCGATGTTATCTGCATTCTGCTTTAGCTGTAGAATGGGTGATTCAACCCTTGCCATTAAATACTGATTAGAGCGTTGCAATCGTTCTTTAAATTGAACAAATTCAATCACCTAAAATAAGAAAATACAAATTTCTTAGTTTACGTATTTAATGGCAATGCAATTGCTTGTAAACTTGTAGAATTTTGGGAAGAGATCAATCATATAAATTATCAAAGTTCCATGTATGAGAGCGACACAGCAAAACTGAAGTGAGGGCCTCAAACTATAAATGTTTTAAATAAAATAAGCAATTAGTCCAATTAATAGCCTGAATCTACTACTTGCATGAACATAGGAATACAAAGCAACTAAAAAGATTCCCCATCACACCTTACTGTTAGTCTGTTACAATGTCAGGTAATATTCATATAAGCCAAGACGGCATTAGGGACATTCAGGTAGGATTGCTAAACAAATCAAGCTGCTCCTGGACAACTAGTACTTACTGCATATATATCAAGATGCAGATTATTGCGCAAGCAAACCAACCTTAATTGCTATTCAATCTTGAATTACTACAAAGTACAATAAGTAAATGTCAAATGGAAACCTACTTAACTACGAAATGGTTCTCCTCTTATCTCATTATTTGCATCTTCTTCTATGGCTATTTAAGATTTTATCATGTATGGTTCCTCTTAAGGACAGGGAACACTCAATTTTCAATATTGCTCTCCCATTTAGTGGCAAATTTAGAACTTACCATTTTCATTCCCTGAAGCATACTGGACTCATTTTGAATGGAAGCTTTAAAAACATTTTCATACTTTTTGTTTATGAATATATTCCAAACAAACTTGCTTCTGTTTAAACTTAATAACTTCAAATGCAGAATCAAGCAAAACTCTAACTAGCACATATTCAGGCTTCACATGCAAGTGGAAGAGCAATAATATTACTAAGTAGAGTGAGCAAGAAAGTGTGGAACAATCACAATCACAATCCCAAACATAAATCTTTGATAAAAATGCAATTTATAAGAATGTCACTTTCTACCAAATCAGGTAGAGGAAGAAATATTTAATAAACAAAGTTGCAAATTCTAGCAACCTCTCCCTGTAATAATATATTGTGTAATGCAAAAATATTATCAGATCACAAGACAAATATTGGGAAATTCACAATGTATAACATACCTTTGAGTAATTCCTATGGCGATACGCAAGAAATGTAAGATCTGCAGACTCTCGAAAGTGTTCATCCATGAACTTGAGATAATCTATGAGTAGATTATTTAAATCCATCCAAAGAGGAGAAACTAACATCTGTGGTAAAATGTGATGTGAAACAGTTTCCATCAAGATATTCTTCCCGTCCAGTGCTTTATACCTAACAGAAAATATGATATTACTTTAATACCTAAAGCAAGAAGTAAATAATGAGTGTCAGCTCACATAAACTTGGCCACTTTACCATTCATATGCTAATGAAAGGGCACCCAAGTGTGAATACAAGTGCACCAACAAGATCTTGTACTGCCATACATATCTGCCACAACGACCACATGTGCAAGCGTTATTTCCAACAACAAATTTCCTATCATAACAATAAACTGAGACAGAAAGCTGATAGTTATAGCCAAAGAAAGAAACAATTCATATTATCCCATTATGCTATAAACATAGCAAAGTAATTAACTTGCATGTTTCTCAATTCTCATTCATCAACCAAAACTGGTTTGCAGCACCAATTAGTGAAAGTAAATTTCAAAGAAGATTCTGCAATGCTAGATGTCATGGCTGACATAAATTAAAAACTAAAATATTGATTAACTGAATGATGCCAAAGGAAATTAAGCAGCAAAAAACATATTCTGACCTTCGGATAGTCAAGCCAAACTCCAAAACCATAATTGCCTCCATGAAGTAGCCGAAATTTCTTGTGCGACAGAATAACTAAAGCCAAAAAGCAGTTCATAGTTATGAAACTAATGTCAAAGCAGAAACGCAATGGTAAACTTAAAAATTTCTTTCTTGCCTGGCAAGCATATGCACATGAAACAAAATCGAAAGGCAACATCATACAACATAACCAATACATCATGTGTCAGTGTGTTTGTTGTAAGCATTGCTACCAAAATAAAATTTACTTTAAAAGGACCATCCTGTATACTAGGTAAGACCAACACATTTTACGATATCATGATTTTTATTCACTTTGATTAATTTCTTCCTAACAGCTTCTTAGACAATATCCCTGAATGATCTTTAAAAAGAAATATATTAATACAAAACAAAGCAATAAACCTATGTAGAAAACAGAAATTAATGGAATAGACAATGGTACACATCTTCACCTGCTGAAAAAGAGATCACAATCACTACAACCGTAAAGAGAGAGAATTGCAAAGAAAACACGAAAGAGGATGAGACCTACAGCTTTTAAAGCAAAATGCTTCTCAATTAATAACAGAGAAAGATGTTATGGATCTAAGTTTTGCCATGCAAAAATATCTATCGCGTCAACCAAGAAAACATCAAGGAAGTCTAGATCCACCTATATAGTGTAATATTGACGTATAAAGATGTTTTCCACAAGGATGACATGCAAGCATACTGATTATATTTCATTACTCGCTCATAGCTGAAACAACAAATAAGTATGCAAACA
Organism: Acer campestre; assembly: GCA_954870605.1. NCBI lineage: Eukaryota > Viridiplantae > Streptophyta > Magnoliopsida > Sapindales > Sapindaceae > Acer > Acer campestre. Next base: position 63,324,802 of record OX940800.1, read on the forward strand.
AACCAGTATATACATATAATATTGGTAAGACCTCAAAAATAAATGATTAAACATGACATAAGATACCTGAACTAACACATTGCTTGCCATTGATAACAGCTCCTCACCATGCATGCTCTCTTGTAGATCCAAGTCCTTAGACAGTGGAAGGTTTTTCAAATACATCTCCAACATTTGAACAGCAGAGCTCTCAAGTTCTAGTGGGAGAACAGGCAACTTCAATATCACATAACTTTTCAAGCTAACTCATTGAGAAAGACATAAAAGCGATAAACAAGCCATGCCAAGAAGTTCTCAAAACAAACAAAGGAAGAGGAAGAAAAACAGGATTACTAATATAAATTTTTGAGAAAAAATGAAGATACAGGGGATCTATTATTGCTAAATTCACTAGCTGCTAATTAAGTAAAAAAGATGCCATCATAAGACCAGGGGTATGAGCTGTATTTCCTACGAAAAGATTATATACAGAAGTGTATCTGTATGTGCATGCATGTATGTGTAGAAGAGAGACGCACCAACCACTGGGAGCCTGTACATGTTTCCAATCAGTTCTTGAATTTTTAGAAGTGTTATTGACTGCCCAAGAGCTTTGATTGGCTCAGTTGAAAGAGAGCTTGAGTTTCCCATTAACTTCTCCAGAAACTTGGTCTTCTTATCCGGAGATAAGACTAGAAGAAACTTCTCAACATCAGAAGTGAAACAAGCCAAGTGACCAAACCTGTGTTCAAAAATCCAAAGCTCCATATAATATAACAATCAATTGCTACATCATTGTGTAAATGATTCTTCCATGAAGGATGGAGTCATAAAAGAACCAACTGAAACTCTCTAGACATGCAATTAGGAATAACAATTGACTGATTAAGTAGTGGTCTAAAGTGCAATCTCAAAAGTAACTCATATACAACATTGTCTGTGAAAAGATACCTTGAAAAATATTGCATCAAACTCTCCATCAATTCATCATCATTGTTCTTCCCATATAAGAGCTTCCGCCTTTCAATTTCAAGATTTCCCAAATAGGGACACCTTAAAAAGTTATTATTGGTGTCTGCTTGTAACTTTTGTACAAAATTTGATGCATCCAATATACGAGAATCAAACTACAATTCAAATTTACAAATATTATAGTCAGAACCAAAGATATTAAGCCATGCACTGCATGTGATGTGTACAAACAAAGAAGAAAATAAAATATAACAATTGAAATTAGAAGTTCTAAACATGCACCACTTCATCCGTCAAGTGCGAAAGCTTGCAGTCCACAACTGTTTTAGGATGAATCGGATCATCAGTGGCTCCATTGCACCAGCTGCTTTCATCCTCCAGCAAACAGCTTAGATAATGTAGAAAACACTCCCAATCATCAGAGCTGCCCGATGAAAAAGTAAATATCAACAAACAGAAATAGGAAAAGGAAAGAAAAAAAGAGCACATCAAAAAAATGAACTACAAAATCCTCAATTCAAAAATTGCAACAGTTATTGCAAAATAAAATTAGGTAAGAGACTCAATAATCAATATCATGCATTGTTAAGGGCCAAAAATTTAGTGAATGCTACATCAACAAGTCTAATTTAAAAATGCAGAGTAACATATCATACATAGTAGACAGAAGAATGTGCAAGGGACAAACTAGGAGAGAGAAAGGGAAAACAAAAATAAGTAGCAAGGGAGAGGAGGTGAGGAGATTAGCTAGCATATCAAATGTATCAACAGATTTGTTGATCACCTTAAAATAGTACTAAGTGACGTATCAAAGCCAGCGATTTAATGTGAGGAGATTAGCTAGCATATCAAATGTATCAACAGATTTGTTGGTCACTTTAAAATAGTGCTAAGTTACATATCAAGGCCAGAGATTTAAAGGGTCATTCCATCTTCATTCAACCACTTAAATCTTAAACACTTGGAGCAAATAAAGTTTAGGTCATGAAGCGAAAGTCATAACTGAAATAAAGTAATCTTCTTTCCAGTCCAGAGACCAGATGACAACATACCAATAAATTCCATAAATAACTTTCCAAAACTTCTACTATAAAATTTACATGCATTCAGTTCCTTGCCAAGCACAGTTCATTTATCATCTTCTTATATAGCAGTTATCAAACAATCCAAAACAGTGTGCCGAACATCCTTCTCTTTGCTGGTAATGCATCAGAATGTTACTAACATTTTTATCAAGGACACAAAGCTTGAAAAAAATATAAAGTACTAACAAAAACAAATAATGTAGAGTGAAAGATATAAATATCTATGATGAAGAAATCAGATTCCCACTATATAAAACAAGTTTCCAACACAAAGTCACAAACAATAAAAAAAAAATAGATGCCATAATGTAGCCACCAATTGCTGATGCAGAATTTTGACATTGATTACATAACAGAACAACTCTCCACAAGCATACCTTAATTGTAAAATTTTCTCATATACTTTGGCAGCAGCAGCAAAGTCACCTTGTCGAGCAAGAAGCCTCCCCTGTCAACTTAAAGTCAAAGAGAAAATTCATGAAAAGCTCAGAGACACGTTGACAGAGGTAGAACTATAGATCAATGAGAAAGTTTCATTAACTATGAAATAATGTGAAATATTACCATTCAATGGAATATTTGTGGGATGTGATCTATGAGAAAGGAAAACACCCAAAATTTACCTGCATGCGTAGCTTATCAACTTCGATCATTAACAGTGATCCTAATTTCGAGAGCATTTCCAGAGCATCACCATACTTTGCTTGTTGTTCCAATATAGATATGTAGACAATAAGAGCTGCAACAAGTTTCAATTACTTACCAAGGAGATCGACAATGTCTATATTATAAAAAACTATTCCTTTACATACACTTAAAAATAGGAAAAGAGAGAAAAAAATGCACCTTCAGGCTCATGCAAGCTATGTGAAGCAACATGTTTCTTAAGTAAACCTTCAGCTAAGAATAATAGTTTTTCTCCACCATTGCCACATAACACCTACCCATAAATAAGCATTTAGAAAATTGATATTCCACATAAAGAGAAGAATTAATTTCAATCCAGCGGGGACTGATATTGAAATCATCTACATATTTTGTAAAGAACATCTTCAATAAAATCTTGCAGCTTCTAATAGTCGTTAAATTTTAAACAGATTTCTACTATTTCCAAAAGAGATTGCAAATAGAATCAGAATACTTGAGTACCAAAGTTCAGAATAATCAAAGATAATGATTAATGACCAAGGTATCAAGTTCAGAATAATCAAAGATAATGACCAAGGTATCAAGTTCAAGAAATATAACACAGGTGAAAAAAAATCTTTGCAACACAATGAACAACATACCAGCGCACTCCAGAGTAATCATGATAAATTAAACCTTAAAGATAGGCAACTAGCATCCTAAAATTTTTTGGTTACCTAAGTCTTTGCGTATAACTTATTTAACTATCCGGTAAAATTGTTTTTCCATCGGTAAGATTTGAACCTAAAATCTATAGCTAAATTCAAGACACATTCCTTCAGATAACATTAATTCAAGTGCTTCCATCAAATCTATCATTTGAAGCTTAAGGGTGAAACAAACGAGCTCCATAAAACCCTCAGAAATGAGCTGTTAATGAAACAAGTGGCTCGCTGAACCTAAACATCATTTCCTTTTTTGACTACCAAAGCCCTTCACCTTATGATTCCATGCATTACAAATGCCTAACCCAAAATATGTAGTTGGATTTCATAGTCAAAAGAGTTTCATGAGGTAAAACTCATTGTTATGCACAACATCCTATCCCAATAGCCCATTCAAAGAAGGGACTTAGACCTGAAACCAGACTGAACTGTTGAGCCACTGCAATCATCAACAGAATCAATCATGGATTTGGAGAATACAGGTTTTTATAGTACCCCATGGGGTAAGAAAAAATTATTTTCTTAAACAATTTTAGTCATCAAATTAACTAGACTTCTTATGTGTTATAAACTTTGCATGTTTTCGTGCTGTGGGATTTCAAGTGGGTAGGGGGATGCCACCATCACATGTTTTGTACCCTCACCAGCAAATACAAGTCCTTGCCGAGGACACAAATATATAATGATTCATGCTATTATACGAAATGGAAGGTCAAAAAGGAGCTGAAAGAGCTGCTAAAAACCTGCAATTGGATGCTACAGACCGCCCAAAGCAAAAACCTTTCTTCACCAGCGAGCTTGTACATTTTGATGGCTGTCTGCCAGAAAATAAAATTAAGATAAGTAAAAAAGTAACACCCATCCACATTCCAAGCATAAACAGATTCGAAAAAGTAACAGCAACAAATTTACAAAAGAGGAGCTGAAAACACCCAACCTGTTGTTGCTTAACAAATGAATATTCGCGTACATAACAATTGAAAAGCCCCATCATCAGTTCCAAATTGTTTGGAAACTTCCCGCAAGCATGGTCATAACAGCTAGTAGCCAAATCCACTAATGTACACACAAAAATAAAATTGTAAGATGCTTAGCAAAGAGTACAAACACATAAAAAGATCAGTTGTTAAAGTATGAAAAAAAACCACCGACAGTGATCGAGTCGCTGGAAAACAATCTGTAGAGTGCTGAGAGTGAGATCATCCATCAAATTAGAGTCATTTTTATACAACAACTCCTTTGCATTCAATGAAACAGACAATGCTTCGTCAAATTTCCCCATTCTCTCCAAAATGACAGCTTTAAGCGCCTGAAGAACCACAAAACATAATCAGAATAAAAACTTTCGTAATATTTTTCAACACTTATGCGATTCTCAGCTTCAAATATTGAATCGAGAGAGAGAGAGAGAGAGAGAGAGAGTACTCACGAGAGCGTATGGTGAAGTTGGGTATTTTGCGAGCAAGGCAGTGGAGTGCTTGAGAGCATTCTTGAACTGTCGAGAATCGATAGCGTCCCAAATGGGTCGGACCCGGCGCTCCGGGATTCCACCGGCCAACCCGAATTTCGAAGCCATTATCGGTCGCAAGTTAGGGTATTTTTAATTTATTTTATTATTTTTAATTAAATTTTTTTCTTCTAATCAGCTCTGGTGTGGATTCTCTACTTAGCTTGAAGTGTGAAAGTGACGAAGAGAAGGCGAGCGAAGTGAAAAACCTAATTCAGGTGTGTTTGGATACAGGTTTTAAGCGTAGGCGGAGACAGGTGTATCCTCCTATCCCTGACCAGGAATGGATATAGTTGTCAAATGGTTCGCTTAGAAGGCTCAAATTAAGGGCCCATGTCACAGCCCTATAATTGGGATGGACTGGACAATCAAGACTTATGAATCCAAATGGTTGGATTTGAAATGAAGATAAAGTATGGGTCAAAGTATAAGAAAATTTTAATAGGATTAAAGGTGTCAAAAGGGCCTGATGAATCCGATTTTGGTCCGATCCAAATCCGTTTCAGAAAGATCTAATTATTGAAAGCCGACTTTGTTTTGTCATTAAAAATATTTGCTAGAGACCACCATCTAATGTGGTTCGGTTGTAAGAGCTTTTATTCAGCATGATAATATCTCAATATCTCATATTCAAATCGTCGTTATTACGATTTGTATATATATAAGAATATTTGCAATAGTATTCAATTTATTTTTTTCCAAGTGTGACTTTGTTTACTTGCACAGGCAACTAGGCAAGTCAATCCCCATTGACAAGGAATAATCTTGGTCTACTACGTAGAATATTGAATTCAAAATTAAACAAAATTTAATTTAATATTCAGGCAACTAGGCAAGTCAATTCCAATTAGGGATGGGAATGGGGGCCCAGTGGGGTGGGGGAGGCCCACCCCCACCCCCATTCCTAAAACTTTCCCCTCACTCTTGCCCCCAAACCCCATTTGGGGGAACTGGGGATGGGAGTGTTTGGGGGGAGGTTCCCCTGCCCCCACCCCCATCCCCGATTTTTCACGTTTCTAATATTAAAATTTTTCAATCCGAAATTCGAAATTTGATAGGATCAAACTTTTGTATCACCGAGTTTCAATATCCAATCCAGCAATTAACAAAATATACAATCTAAAATATATAATTGATTTAATTTAATCTAAAATTAATACAAATAACAATAATAATATGGTGTTATTGTATTACACATAAAAGTTTAAACTAATTTAAAGCCTTTGATCAATCCAAAATATGAGTAATAGACTAATAGAGTTAAAGTTTTTTTTTTATTTTTTTTATTTTTTTTTAAATAAAATTATAAATAAATAAATAAATAATATATAAGGGAAAATAGGGGATTTGGAGCCTCACCCCCACCCTCATTTAGAAAATGGGGGAATGGGAAAATGAGGTAGGTTCCTCCACCACCACCCCAAACCCCATTTGGGGTAAATTTTGCCCTCAAATGGGGGCTTGGCCCCATGGGGGTGGGGCCCATGGGTGAAATTCTCATCTCTAATCCCAACGAATCTTTGGGATGCAAAATATATATATGGTCTACATTGACCAAAAATAATCTTGGTCTACTACGTAGAATATTGAATTGCTTACATCATCTTTGATTAGTTTGCAATAAAATGTTAGTTTTTCAAAGCAACTGAATTAAGAGGAAATAGGGTTTTTAGTCAAAAATTATGGAATTTTATTGTTTTTGTGAACAATTATAATTTTTATTGTTTTTGTGAACAAATGGGTTGTGAAGACAAAATTGCCTTTTTTTTTTTTTTTTTTTTCCAAAACCTTTTCTCTCTTATCTTCACTAGATTTTTTTTTCCCTCTTTTGCTCTCTCCTTTTCTCACGCCTCCTTGTTCTTCTTCTCTCTCTTTCTCTCCTCTTTTCTCCTCCTATCTCCTTCGTTCGATCGTTGTTCTCCTTCTTCTTCTTCTCCTTATACTTTTTCTCTTTCTTTTTTTTTTTTCCAAATTTAAAAAAAAAAAATCAGATTTTTTTAAATAATTTTTTTTTAGATTTGGTGGTTTTCGATCATCGGTCGTCCGATCATCCCTCCTTCTCCTTCTTCTTCTTCTCTTTCTCTTTCTCTCCTCTTTTCTCTTTCTCTTTCACATTTTTTCTAGATATTTTTAAAAAAAATTTAGTTTTTTTTTTTTTTTTTCAGATTTTTAAGTTTGGGTTGTGGTTATGATTGATTTTCCAGATTTTTTTTTTAAATTTTCAGGTTTTTTTTAAACAAAAATTGTTCATATTTGAAAATTTTTCTAGATTTTTTTTTTAAAAATTTTTAGTTTTTTTTTTTAAATTTCCGTATATTAAATAAGGTTTGGATTTGAGTGTTAGTTGTTGATTTTAAGTGTTAACTTTTTTTTTTTTCCATTTTTTTTAAGGGTGGTTGTGCTTAATTTTTTTTTTTTTCCAGATTTGTGGTTGTGGTTGTTTTTATGAATCGTGAGAGTTGTGTTTGAGTTTGAGTTTTGTTGATTTTTTTTTTATTTTTTAGATTTGTTCGGATTTGATTTTTTTCAAACAAATTTTCCAGATTTCATTTTGTTTAAACTCACCGGACTATGAATTAAACAATAAGGCCAAACGAATTAAATACACCAGACAAAATGAATTAAACACACCAGGGCAAAAACAATTAAACACGCTAAGGTAAAACGAATTAAACACTAGGATAAAACGAATTAAACGCACTAGATCACTAATTAAACACACCAGGACAAAAACAATTAAACACACCAGACAAAACGAATTAAACACGCCAAGGTATATAAACAATTAAACACACAAAGGTAAAACAAATTAAACACACCAGACCATCAATTAAACACATCGGCTACCAATTAAACACACCATGGAGTTATGAGAAGAAGAAAAAAAAAAAATGAAAATAGAGAAAAAAGTTGTGTTTTTTTTTTGGGAAGATGAAGAAGAAGAAGAAGAAAAAGAAAAAAAAAAGTGATTTTTTTTTTTTTTTTTTATAAAAGATGGCAATCTTATCCAAAAAGTGGAAATTTTAACAAAAACAGTAAAAATAATAATTTTGGACAAAAATAGTAAAACCACTAATTTTTTTGACTAGTTATAAAGTTCTCCCCTGAATTAATTCATTATATATGTATATGATTCTTTCTTATAATATTTCAGTGTTATAAATCAAATATATTAATTTATGTCATTTGCCCAAGTTTTAAGTTCGTCCATCTACCAGCTGAGCTACGTCCCTATTGACCGGTGATTAACTTATTTATTTTGATGAAAAGAGAAAGAAATATATATATATTTATTTGTTTCTTATACCGTTATATATTAAAATAAGAAAAAATAAATAAAATAAAAACACTATTTACCGTTATAATTGACCTAAAAAATAAAAAATAAAAAATAAAAAGCTTTGATTTTTCCATATCCAACAGGCAGTTGCTTGGAAGGTGATGGCTTGTACTGGATCCGACACTTGTGGTCCATATTTCGGTTTGCATTCTTTGTGGATGATGATTAATTGAACTGGATTCAACACTCGTGTTCCATAATTGTCGGGTTGCCACTGTTTAATTATCTTAAAATCTTTAACTCTAATCAATTGAGTCGAGTTCGAATCTCGCCTCACATATAAAAATACAAACTTGGTTTAAAATAAAAACTAAAAAAAGAATATCGTGAAAGTAAATATCAGCTTGACCAGAAATATAATAAACCCATTAGGGCTCGTTTGGTGCGCCGCACTATATTGTATTAGGAGTTTAAAATGTATTAGAATAATACAATACAATGTTTGGTTTATTTTGCACTGCTTACTGTATTGTATTAGCTAATACATTTTAATTGGTCTAATACAGTGGATATCGTATTATCTAATACAGAATAGAAGATTGTATTAGTTAATACAGCATAACACAATCTAATACAAAATATCACCAAACACATGATTGTATAAGAATAATACAGTCCAATACAATCCAATACAATTCAATACAGTCCAATACAATCCAATACAATACAATACAGCGTACCAAACAAACTCTAAGTAGGGATGGGCGTGAGGGCCAAATGGGGCGGGGGAAGGTACCCCCACCCCCATTCCTCAAACATCCCCCCACCACCTCCCCCAAAATCCATTTAGGGGGACCAGTGGGGGGGACGTTTTGGGGGGAGGTTCCCCCACCCCCACCCCCACCCCCACCCCCAAAACCCATTTCCCTCATTTCATTTACTTTTCAATTTTAATACAAAATCCAAAATACAATACAAAATAATTGCATAATACATATATATATTATGTTGGGGGTTAATTACATCTTATAAATGAACAACCATAACATTTAATTTTAATAATTTAATATTATAATTTATAATTTTTTTAATTGTTAAAATTTATATATATAAATATAAATATAAATAATATATATATTATTTTGGAGAACCCAATGAGGTTTTGGGTTTGGGGGAAGGTACCCCCACCACCTCCCCCAAAATATGTTTAGGGGCAAGGTTTGCCCCCACCCCCACCCCCACCCCCACCCCCAAAATCCATTTGGAGGCAAAATTTGCCCCCAAAACCCCATGGGGGCTCGTGGGGGATGGGGCCCCATGGAGAAACACTCATCCCACCCTTAAGGTCTGCAGCAGCCAAAAGAAATTAAGCTCACACTACAAGAAAATAAGGGATTTATTGACAGTTTTTAACTGTCAAGAATGGCATTCTTGACAGTTTTAAAAACTGTCAACAAAGCCAATGTCAAGAAAAGTGTTGACAGTTTTATGATGACAGTTTTTTTTTTTTTTCCTTGACAGTTTTTAACTGTCATCAAATATGTTTATTTTTTTTTAATATTTAATTACAATATTTAATAAAATAACATTTTTTATATGAATACCACCCCACCGGACCTACCCACCGGACCACTGCCGACCGGCGACCGTCCGACCACGGCACCGCCACCCAGCCACCGTCCGGTGAACCCACCACCGACCGCCGTCCGATGACCCACCGCTGTCCAGCCGGCCAGCCACCCGCCGGCACCTGCCACTCTTGAAAATAATGACAATTAATTGTCATTGGTGAGTATTGAACTTGAGACCCCTCAAGTCAAATGTTATGTCTATACCACTTGACTACAACACTTGATGTGTTAACAGTTGAACAATATTTATATATAACCTATATAACTTGTTACAAATAAAAAAAAAAAAAACATTTATTAGATAAATTTAAATTTATTCAACTAATCAAAATTTTAATTTCTACAATAGACATATATTAAAAAGTATTTATTGAAACTTTTAATAAAATTATATTTTTTAAAACATATATAGTTGAGTTATTGGTCAATACTCAATGGTCACGTTTGGTTATATGTTGGAATGGTAATGAGAATGGAAAGGAAATGCAAACTAAGTTTTTTGTTTGATTGGAATTTTAGAATTAGTTTCTGAATCAATATTATTTTGTTTGGTTAACAACGGAATTGAATGGAGTTAACTGTATTTTGACTAAAATACCCCTAATTATAAATGTATAATAACATGATATGTTATATATATTATATAGTACATATAATAATATATATTTTATTATATATAATAATATATTCATATTATTTAATACATTAATATATAATACATATAATACATATATATTAATATTAATATATATGATAATATAATATATATAATATAAAATAAAATATAGTATATGATAATATAATGTTTGGAATGGAATGGCTTTCTATTAGTTTTTGGATGGAATGTCTATTCCACCAAAATTCCACCAAAATGGTGGAATCCCAATTCCAATGGAATCACAATTTCATTGCATTTTAACAAACCAAACAAAAAACTCAATTTTCTTTTCCTTTCCTTTCTATTCTCATTCTCATTCTCATTCTCATTGCCATTCGTGATCATAGAGTATAAACCATTAACTCGACTATATATGTTTTAAAAAATATAATTTTATTAAAAGTTTCAATAAATATTTTTTAATATATGTCTGTTGTTAGGGGCGGACCCACTTTAAGGCCAAGTGAGGCCCGTGCCCCACCTCAAATTTTTAAAAAATAAAAATTATTATGCTTATATATAATATATAATAATAATAATAATAATAATAATGAACTCACATCATAAAATAACTAATATCATAATGGGCAATGTACTTTATATTCTTATTGATGATGAGGTTTCAAGTCCTAACAATTACATTTTACTTAATGTTTTATATCTTTTTTATTTTATTATCTTTTTTAATTCCTTGATCAAATTTTCATTTTCTTCTAAAATAAAAAATAATTTACGTTCTCTTTTCCGTCATTATCAACATCTTAGCTACCCACGACTTATGGTTATTTAATTCAATTTTATTTTATATTAAATAATCTATTATTATTTTGAACTTTTATTATTTCTAATAGTTTTAGTTTGATATATCAAACATATTACATCAATAAACTATAAAATCTCAAATTTTAATTTATTGTATTAAAATAGTCTATCTATTATTGTGATTCATTTTATTTTATCCTTAGTATTTTTCTTTATTTAGAAATAATAAATCAATAATTTACCAATAATTAGAAGAATAACAAATTCAAGAACTTGTCTAGTAATATTTATTAATCAATTAATATATATATAATATATATAATATATAATAATAGATATATTATTTTTTATTATATATATATTATTACAATATATATATTATATATTATTACATATATTATATATATTATTATATATATTATATATTATCACATATATTATATATAATATATATATTAATATTATAATATATATTATTATATAATATATATATAATATATATAATATATATATTAATATTATATATATAATATATATTATTATATATATTATATTATATTATATTATATTATATTATATTATAATATATATAAATATATTATTTAAATATATATAATAATATATTTATATAATATATAATATAATATACATATTATATATAATATTAATATATATTATATAATATTAATATATATATTATATATAATATATGTGATAATATATAATATATATAATAATATATATAATATATGTAATAATATATAATATATATATTGTAATAATATATATATATATAATAAAAAAATGTTATTTAATTAAATATTATTATTAAATATTAAATAATGAAAATTGAAAAAAAAAATTATAAACATTTCTTGACAGTTTTTAACTGTCAAGAATAAAACTGTCAAGAAAAAAAAAAAAAAAATTTCTTGACAGTTAAAAACTGTCAACAATGAAAACTGTCAAGAAAAAAAAAAATGATGACAGTTTTGTATAACTGTCATAAAAAAACTGTCATCAATGCTAAGTTTTTTAGTAGTGTCACCCACTAATCAGTTGAATACACGAGCTTGATAGATTTGAAAAGTCAGTCGTTAAGTAGAATTTTATTTAGTCTAAGAAATTGACTTGCAATTTCCAATATGTTTACTTTGAATGTGTAACACTGTAATCGGTCAAGTTGATTTGTTGTTATTATTATTATTTTAATTACTAGCTATTGCAATATAAAACAAGTACTAACGTACCACTGGATTCCAATCTCAAACATCAAGCTCTAATCATCAACAACAATGGAGTTCTTGATGATTCTCTCGATCACACTCTTAGTTTCGATATTTTTCGCATACCTTCTCTTCAACAACAAACCCAAAAATCTTCCTCCAGGCAAGATGGGTTGGCCGTATATTGGCGAAAGCCTGGAATTTGTGAATTCAGGCTTGAAAGGTGAACCTGAGAAGTTTATTTTTGACAGGATTGCCAAATTCTCTTCTCAGGTTTTCAAGACTTCAGTACTGTTACAACCTACTGTAGTGGTCTGCGGTCCTGCTGCCAACAAGTTCTTGTTCTCCAACGAAAAC